>PVIC010041935.1:0-16009 GCA_004025085.1 Thryonomys swinderianus | reverse complement strand
GAGAATGTGTTTTTTTTAATAATGAGGAATAATGAAACTTATTTATGAAAGAAGTCAGAAAAATTTATTGAAGAATTACCATAAAAGAAACATGTAAATTAAAAAAAAACACTACTTAATGGCATATTCATTACCAGGCAGCTTCCAAGTAATGAAATAGTCGTATAAGAGGCAGGGTATTAGGTGATGTAATATTGCTTCTATCAGGTACAATACATGATTACTATGCATTTTTATCTTGTCAATTGCTATTTAGATTATTGTAATATTATTATGTAATTACTTAAGATGCAAGACACAAAATTTTTATTTCCTTTATTTTCTTTTTTGAGATGGGGTCTTGCTCTGTAGTTCAGGCTGGTCTCAAGCTCACTATATAGCCCATGCTGGCCTCAAACTCACAATGATTCTCCTGTTTCAGCCTCCTGAGTACTGGGATTACAGCTGTGTGCCACAGTGCTTGGTAAGCCACAGAACTTTTATAGTCATATCTTTATATGTTTTTTAAAAAAATGATGACTTGGGCCGGAGGGTTAGCTCAGTGGTTCTGGCGCCTGCCTCGCAAGTGCAAGGTCCTGAGTTCGATCCCCGGTAACCACGTATAATGCTGGGCGTGGAGACTCACGCCCACCAACAATCAACACCGCATACCACAATGCCGGACGTGGTGGCTCACGCCTGTAATCCCAGCACTCGGGAGGCAGAGACAGGAGGATTGCTGAGTTTGCGGCGGCTTGCCTGGGCACCATAGTGAGCTCAGAGCCAGCCTGAACTACAAAGCGAGACCCTGTCTCAAAAAAAAAAAAAAAGATGACTTGCTGATATCTAAATTATAGGAAATAGATTCTGAATGTGTCCCTACTTTGTAATATTAATGATGTTCTCATTATCATATTGATTTTTGATAAAATATTTTTTTTGAGACAGGGTCTCTCTTTGTAGTTCAGGCTGGCTCTGAATTCACTGTGTAGCCCAGGCAAGCCTCGAACTCAGCAATCCTCCTGCCTCTGCCTCCCAAGTGCTGGGATTACAGGCATGAGCCACCATGCCCAGCTGACAAAATATTTTTAAGCAGGTGTAAATCTGCTTAAACACGCTGTTATGCTAGGCAGATTTTGGGTTGTAAGTCATGTGGCTCATGTTCCTTTCTAGCTCTGCCATCGCCTAGCTCTGGCATTTAGTTACCTTGTTTATACTGTGACGTGAGATTGAATAGGTGTACAATATTGAAATAATCTTGTGCAATATTAAATCAGCACATGCTCATGAGTGCCCACTCATGGGAACTGTGTTGGGTGCTGGTAATCCTGAGATGAGTGAGGCCCGGCCCAGGCCCATGAGCTACATCGAGTACACAGTGGAAGGAAGGTGTTTAATAAGAGCCTCAGAGCAAGCCTCATGCAAGGTGTGGTCCCAGTGGAAGATCATAGTATGTATATCTGGGAAGAGAGAGCTTCATCATACCTGGCACATGATGAGTTGCTTTATACATGATGTTTGTTACACTCCTCTCTCTGTTCCCACGTTGTGTCTCATCATGCAGATGAAGAAACTTAGGTCCAGCAAAAAGAAGTGACTTTGACCTTATGAAGGGACTGAGCCACCTGTTAGCTCCATTCTAGCACTCTCATCTCTGGCCCTTGGATTATTTGCTGACTTAGAGAAAAAAGAAATGTTATGCAAATTGCCTCTGGAAATTACTCATGCCACTGAGAAATGGAGTCATAAAGTGGTTGGGAGGAGTTCTCCAGAGTCAGATTCCTTGGGTCTAATCCCAGAGGTGAGACACTTAGTGTCTGAGCCCCAGTCCATCTTCTCTAAAATGGGGATAACAATCCACATCTTCCTCACAGACTTGTCAGAAGATTAAAGCAGACAGTCCCAGTGATGGCTCAGGCCCAGAGACTGGTACGTTAAAAGTACTTGATAAGTGTTTTCCATAACTATCATTATTACTGATGGCCTTTCTCTCCTGGACAATTGGCATAAATAGATATGTCATAGGAAATCCAAAACAAAATTAAATTAGAGGCTCACATCTTATCTGAATGCAACTGATACAAAGATCAAAGTAATGGAGAGTTCAATGTAACTAACTGAGAGATGTCTTTTAGTAATAGCAACCAGCACTGCAAATCTCAAATAAGTTGATTATTATTAGATTAAGGACTCACTCCTCCCTCACGAGAACTATTGATTGAACTTTGGTGACTGTGTCAGTTTGAGGAAGCTGATTGAGTACGTTGGGAAATGTTTACATAAAAGGGTTCAATGAGACAACTTCTTTGAATTGGACTAGGAAGAGCATGTATTTGTGTGTTTCTGAATTGATCTGCCTTCTGGCTGCTCCTTTATGTGCTAACCACGTCACCATCTTGGAGCTTGGAATATGGCCATGACCGGTCTTCTGACTGCATCAGACTCTAGAACAGTTCTTCTATGTCTGTTAATTTTAGCAAAGCCACAGATTGCCTTGATAAAGCTTATGAGCTACAGAACTACCTCATGGATCTATTGTCAAACAGTGGATAAGTCTCAAATGGCTTGCTAACACTGAGAGAGGAATAGGGGAAATAACCACCTTTGGAAATTGATCATCTTTGTCTGAAATCTTAGGAGATTACATGACAAAATTCATTAAAAAAAACTATTTGCAGCTCTCCAGGGTGCAACTTTTCCATCAGCACATGTTGGTAAAAAAACCCCAATGAACTCTGCTACTTCTGGAGTTAGCCTAAGGGGCCACAGTGCCTGGAGGATTGTCTTGAACATTCCTGGAACAGACGCTTCGCTGTGATCAATTGCCAACACTGTGTTGAATCAAGTGCTCAGGGATTCCTTATGCACACTTCCTGAACTTCCTGACAGTTTCCATCTGCTCATGGTCATCTTTCTGTTTTTGGTAGTTGAAAGGGATCATGCAGCTTGTCAGAAAATCAATGGACAGTTTAACTTCTGGTAATTTGAAAGCCACATGGGTGAACACTCACACACACACACACACACACACACACTCTGAACACTTATGCAATAGCATGCACAAACATACACTCGTGTGCCCTTGTACACTGTTTTTCCTGACCCCTCTAAGCAAAACCTTTCCCTTTCATTGCAAGAAAAAGGCATTTGTTATTATTCGCACCCAAACTTTTTGTGGTTGTCAATTAAGTTTCATATATTGAGGGACTGTAGCTTTCATCTTCTGTAGAGACTGACCCTCATCATTGCCTTGCCCTGGCCTTGTAGGAAGGAAGTTTGAAAGCAAATGTCTAATTGTAGAGAAATCAGTGAGACACATTATAGAGTGCTGCCTAGTGCCATAGCTAACATGCCCTCTTCCCTTCTGTTCTGGAAAGAGGTAGAAAGAATGTGAGGAAAGGACCACACATTTTTCAAGATAAATCACAGGCTCCAATGGATCTCCAGGAAGCTTGCTCAGTGACTCAGATTCTTTTCTTTTAACTTTATTTGGATCAATTGGAGAGAGACTGTGGACAGATGGCTTCTGCTGGGGGAGGGTTCATTTTCTGTGTCCTAAAGAAGAAATATCCTTTTCCTGCTGATGACAGACAGGGAGGTTTTATATTTACTACCAAAATTAATGAAATCTCTTGCCTTTGTTCCTAAATATTGTTCCCAATCTCAGCTTGTCCTGGACCAGATTCCCAAAATATCTTTTTTTTTTTTTAATGCTTTTTGGAGACAGGGTCTTGCTTTGTAGTTCAGGCTGGCCCTGAGCTCACTATGGTGCCCAGGCAAGCTGCTGCGAACTCAGCAATCCTCCTGTCTCTGCCTCCCGAGTGCTGGGATTATAGGCGTGAGCCACCACGCCCAGCATTATATGTGGTAACCGGGGATCGAACTCAGGTCCTTATGCTTGCGAGGCAGGCGCCGGAACCACTGAGCTAACCCTCCGGCCCTCCCAAAATATCTTGTCCCTCCCAGGACTATAAATTATCCTGGACCTGAAAGTAAGGACATGGGAAGGTCTAGTCCTCTCAACAAGAGCAGAAGACAGAGATGAAGGACTGAACTCCTCCTTTGATCCAGAAAAGGCTTCTAAGAGGAGCATGACTTGGGTCATTTTAGCTTGATGAGCTCAAGTTTTCAAGACAGAAACCCAACTGCATTCATTTTCTTTATCACCACCACTGCTCACAGCCACCGCTATCATCACCACCACTGTCATCTCTAGCTTCTTTTTGCTTTTAAGGAAAAAGTGGTGTCCCATGAGCAATTCTGGCAGCCCACCCAGCAGAGTTACTCAGCAGGTTATCAGGCTGAAGGGTTTAATGAAAAACAAATCGCCAAGCTGGCACTGAGCAATGTAAAATCTAATTGGCTAGAAACTGTGTCTCATTAGAGGCCATCCGCACAGCAATCAAATGCACTTGGAAATAGTTGTGTGATTCCTTTACAGGAAGCACACAAGTGATATTTGCTGCTAGGCAGCCAAATGATTCTCACTAATCTGTTTTGCAGTTTCTCTTCCTCAATATTCTGCCTCTTCTAAAATCTCATCCCTTCCCTGAACTTTTTGGTTTTGTTCATTCACTTCCATGAAAAACATGGAGATCCTCATCAAAGACACTTCAGCAGGTCATCTTCATGACCCCTGAGTTAAGTCTGGATCTCCAACCTAACAGTTGGGTTAAGGCCCTTCCTAACCTTCATAGATAAGGAATGATTTTTTTTTTGGCAGGAAAAGGGCCTGCCTTTGGTTGATTCTTCACAAAGTGGATGTTTATAGTCATGCCAACATTTGTTTCTAACCTCTGCTTGGCATTTATTTTCTTAAAAAGTAGGTTAAAATCATCACACTCAAAGAAAAACTAAAATATTTGTCATGTTGTAGAGTTGGGTGTTAACTACCACTTGTATCTCTTACAAATTGGCTCCTAAATGCACCAAAAACAAAGCCAACCCTTCAACCAAATACCCCTTGTCTTTCCCAGGAATGATGGAAAGGCTTTATTGGAAGTAATGACACACTGTATACTTACCTCCATCAAATTGTGCAGGAAAAACCAAAACGAAACCCACAAAAAACCCTTCAGGAGTTATTCTGAGTTTCTTTGCATCCATTTAAATATTATCTCTTCAGAGAGGTGTTATAAATAGCTTTTGTGAGTCTCTCAGTAATTCCATCCTGTTGTATTTTCTTTGTGATAGTTACAAATTTCTAAAATTCTGTTGTCTGATATGCCTACAATCCAATTTTTGGTCTCCTTTTGCTAGTTTGGAAATAGCAAAAGACCTAGACTATTCTTTCGATGTGGAGGTTCAGTACCTAGGACAGCTCCCAGCCCTTTGAACAAGTGAATGAAAGATGAATGATCTCATTGCAAGTTACCAAGATTAACGCAGTAAACCACCGAATCCTTTCTCTTTGGGACGTTTTTCTCTCTAATAGACCCTTGACTTATTTCCTGTTCTCTTGAAAGTTTTTGCATGAGCAGGCTTTCCAGTTTTACTTTTTATCCTGCTTTATTTCTAATAGTCGTGGAGTTGTATATCTTGTTACTCTGTCAGAGAAGTCATTCTACACAAAGCCATCTGTGACTGTTCCCTGATATCAGAGGCAGAGCAATGTCCAATTTTAATATCTTGGTGTTTGTATGCGAAGGTAATCTGTTTTGGGATGACAATGAATCCGAGGAGAAAGGCTGAAAAGGACACCCAAGGGATCTCAGCCTCCTAGATGTCTCTTGCAAAATCAGAAGAGGCCTCTTTTGCTGGAAAATTACCTTACTTATCCTTTTGTGGAACTAGTTCTGCATAGAAGATGCCATAGGAAAAAGCAAGGCATGGAAGGGAAAATGGGTGGGGGTGTGCTAGAGGAGACCTTGGGTAGAAAAGCTGCTCGATGCTTTTGAATGGATGGCCATAAAGGCATAAGGATTTTGTACACTGGAAGGATATGTTTTTCATTATAGAAACTTTATTGTATAAAAAGAATATGTATATGTGTATGACCACAATTCAGTTTTGATTGAAGCACACTTACTATGCTATCCAGAGAACTCTTTACTGGTTCTAGGAGGTCAGAAACCACCATCTCTCTGGAAGATAAACATTCTATCCAAATCAGCGTACTTCTTCAGCCTTCTAAGTTCTGAGGTTTTATGAACTGATTATTGGAGAGAGTAGTCTGGGGTTGTTCTGCTGGATAAAATCAAATTGGAGGATGGTTGCAAGGAACTCAGGGATGGAGAAAAACTAAAATAATGAAAATCAATAGTGCATCTGAAGTGATCTTACGGTTCAATCTGAGCAGTTCTTTTGCACATGTAATTTGTGAGAAAATTCATTATATTGTGTCAGCAAGCACGCCCCACATAAATGCACAAATGCTCTGTTAATAACTACAACCACCATCTCATGTTGCATTGTGGATGGAGCTGCACTATAATTAGAGTCCTAGAATGTTAGAGTTGGAGGGCATGTGCACATTTTAGGGTTGAATATAAAACCTGGCCAGGGGCAGGGCTTTTGTAGAGTCTCAGAAACCATTCGTCACAGAGTTAATGTGGCCACTCAGAGCACCTGTGCCTCCAACTCCTCTATGGTGTTCTTTCCGCAGCACAGATGTCATCTCTGCCTTCATCCCGTGGCTCCTGTGTCTATGTACACTGTATGTGCTGTGCTCTAATGTCAACTTAGACATGACTTCCATATCTTCCTAAACCCCTACCCCCAGACCACTGATAATCACTGAGGTAGAAGAGAAGGGCCATGATACAATAAGTAGTGTGTTCCATCTTAGCTTCCAGTTCCTGGCACAGAGCTCCTGAAACACTCAACACTCACAAACCCAAACAAATGAAACAAAGCACCTCTCAGTTTATAGGATACTCCAGAGTTTTGTTTGACACCTTTATTACTTGAACATGTGCTTAGAATATCACTCCCCCATATCGTAGGCAGCTTATCAAACTTATCATGTTTAAACCTCATTTCTCTCTAGGAAGAAGTTTGAGATGAAATCTCTCCCTTTTGTCCCATTCCTATTATGTTATGTAGATTCCTAAATTAACTTCCCAGTGGCCTCTTTCAATCTCTGCTTTACTTCTTTTGGAATCTGCCTGGCCATTTTTTCCATTGTCTCTTCAAATATGACCTTCTGGACCAGAACAATGACAGTCTAGACAACACCCTCCACTTCCTGGGTGATGGTTGTGTATGTCCCACCTCTTAGTTCATCCTTGGAGTGAAGCTCTTCTCCATGATGACTAGGTCTCCAGGGAACTGTAATAGTATTACTTGAGTAGAAAATGCTGCAAGGAGTTGTTGTTTTGGGAGGGTGGGCCTCTGCCTCATGACCGTGTCTGTGTGTTCGCTGCTGAAGGTCCACACCAGAGTGTGGGCATGATGATCAGAAAGGTGGACATCTCGGGTGAGGACACAGATCTATGAGACTTTTAGGTACCTCAAGAGTGTTCCTCAAGGTGGTCACCCATCCATTTCTTCCCTTTCTAAATGGGAGTTTAGGAAGGGCACACTCAGGACAAGGATTTTCTTCTTGTTCTTCTAAATGTAGTCCTGCTCTGCTTCCTGCACACATACCACTCTGTTTACTATATTTATTCTGAATGCCCTGATTCATTCATCTTTTTTTGCAGTTGATTCCAAAGCTGTGAATTTTAGCTGAAACACAGTCATCTGATCTCTGCTTCCAAGGGTCCTGGGTAAGTTTGTGCCACAGGATGAAATGCCATGAGAAGACTGAATTTCCTTGCTGAGCTGATGATTAGCCTCCCCCCTCCTTGTGCTCCCCCTTCTCCTCTCTTCTTCCTTCTCCATGTGCCACACCTCTATGGGGGTGCTAAGAGCTTCAGTCCTCATGGCAAACTCCAGGGGGTGGGGGCTCTTGTCCCCTTTTTAAAGATTCACAAATAGAGTTCTGAGAGCATCTGATAGCTGTTCAGGATCACTCAGCTGTTTATGACAGAGATAGAGTTGCACCCAGGTCTACCTGTTGCCAAAGTTGTGTTCTTTCTATGGATTTTGGGTGGCTCTTCATTAGACCCTGTGGGAAAGACAGTGCTGCCTCTTCTTTTTCTTTCTTTTATTTGGTACCGGGAATGGAACACAGGACTTTGCACTTGTGGGCAGGCATGGTGCCACTGAGCTAAATCCCTGCCCCTCCTTAAAACAGTGGACACAAGTGATTTGGAGCCTAGATGTTCCAGAGCTGCCATCTGCTAAGAACAGGACCTGATACCTAATGGAAGATGAGTCAAAGACAAAAATACAAGCCCCAAGGGAGGAGCAAGCTCTGCTTTGGAGTCCATGCTTTGCGGCGCTGCCCTCCTGCCACTACTTCTGCACTTTTTAGTAGGTGATGACCATTCAGACCCTGGAGGCATTTCTTCTTCCCCTCAAGAGTGATTCAGACCCAAAGAAGGCACCTACATCCCTGCGAGGGTGTAAGGTGTCCAGATTATAGCCCCAGAGTCCTGGCGGACCTTGATCAGACTCTGGATCCCCTGAGGACCAGTGGGAGTCAGTCCTCAGCCGGTCCTGAGCGGGCCATTCTGCTGTGCAGTGCACCACTTAAAGGGATCGAGTTGACTGTGAAGACTGACATGTGAGGCATGTGTGTGTTGGCATGTGCCTTTGTGGACTTATCTGTACACCAAGTGTGGCCGAACGTGTGTTGACAATGTTGGAAAGAGGGAGCTTCTGAAACAACAGCCTTGATCTTTCTGAGTGTTTGCATTGCCGCACACGGAGGAGGAAGTGGCTACCGTGGGGCTCCCTGCCAGCGCTGCCGTCCCGAGTTCACACTCCCCGACAGCCTGTGAAGGCAGCGCTTATGGTCGGGATCACGCGTCTCCGTGCTCAGGCTCAGACTGCGAGGAGTCGGAGGCCTTGTCGAGGAGCTGGAGTCCTCCTGGCAGTTTCCGAGGCCTGGGCCTCTGCCAGATCACTGCCTCCCAGACGAATGTGTGAGGGAATGTGTGCTCCCCCCCAACCCCGAAGAGCTTTTTTTAAAAAATCAAAGGCACATCTTTAGAAAGTAAAGGGAAATGCTTTTGTGAATTTTCTTCCAGTCGGACTGAACCTGTTAGCGCTTCTTGCTCTGTACACTGCACCTTTCTGAGCCTCTGGCCTTGTGTGGGCTGAGCAGCTGCCAGTGACAGAGCAGGGGCAGGTGCCAGGTGTCTCCATCCTGGGAGCTGCTATTGGGCTGTGCAAGAAGGACCCCCAGCGTGGCGTTCCTGCGTTCTTCCCCAATCCACCAAGAGCTCAACTACAAACAGGTTAATATCCAGGAAGGCGGCGTCTAGTGTCTGTAGCTAAAAATAAGCAGCACAAAATTCTCAGCATCTTGTGATCTGTAAATGAAACAAAGGGAGATAATTTATGACTTTAAGTGAGAATGGGAGACACTTAGGAAATACAATGCTACGAAGCTATTTGGATGGAGTTTCCTAGAAATTTCCCCATATCCATGGGACTTTATTAAGCGCTGGAACCACAAAGCATTTCTCCTCACTGTAGTTATTTGATGATCAGCTTTTCACTTTCTTACATTTTATTCAATGTAATATTTTCTTACAGAGCTGTGGCATGCAGAGATTTCTGACGGAACCCCATGGGGAAAGGTACAATTAAGAATCTTACACAATAACACGTTCTTTGGTCCTTGTGAGCAGCATATGCATGGACATTCATAATGGGAGAAATAGCGCTGATGTGGGATCTCCAAGGTTGGCTTTTCATTTCTTTCGCAGGACCATATTTGTGGATTTTAGTTATCCCAACATAAGTCGGACTATTTTATACCTCAGCATTATGGTAACGTGAAAGCATTGACTTCTAGTATAAAGGCTATTGCTTTTTCAGCAATCTGCTCTGGAGGACACCCTGGGAATATTTCATACTTATCAGATTTTTGACCTCTGAGGCTATATCTACATAATTCCCAAACATATTATTTCAGTAAGAAACTTTCAAAGAAGAGAAAACGCAATTAATGAGTTGCCTTGTGCTTTATAGATAAAAATATCTAGATGATCCACCTAATATTTGATTTTCCTTGATTGATTAATTAATTAAACATCTATTGAGCCAGGCCTACACTAGGTGCTGCCAAGCTGTGTCCGATAGTCAGAGGACTAGAAGGCAATTTGTATATGTTGATTCTGCCTGCAAAGAATTCTGGGAGAAGATGCACCAAACATCCTCATGAGTGAATGTTACAGAGTGTTTCTTTTTTCTTCTCCAGCACCAGAATGTGTGCCCTCCAAATTGCAAGCTTCAGTGCTGGGTCCTGAGTCCTGGCTGTGCTGTGGCAGCAGATCTCTGCATGTGGAGTACATGGAATATACACACATCGAATGTACACACATGCTCGCATACATACACACATGCACACATATAAGCAGAGGAGGCAGGAGAAGTCCCACTCTCACTGTTGGTGAGAATGAATATCAGTCCATGTTCCATGGAGTACAGCACAGTCACATCTATCAAATTATAAGATACACATAACCCTGTGATACAGACATTCGACTCCTAGGAATTGAACACATCTGCCAATGATGATCTTCAGAGATATTCATTTTTAATTAATTCATCAAATATTTAATGAGATTCTGTTGGATTCCAGGCAATGTTCAAGGCACTGGAGAAATAGCAGTGAATAAAACAGAGCAGTTATTAGTCTCTAGAAACTTATATTCTAGTGAGGGAGGCAGATGATGAACAAATACACAAGAAATATATAGTAAGTCAAGCAGGGTGACCATGTAACCTAGTGGCCACAGATTTGGTTATGTTTATGTACTAATATAACTGTTAGTGCCTCCTTCCATTCTTTGAAGTATCTTAGTCTGCTCAATAAATGATGTAGTTGCCCTGAGATGTTGTATGAAAAAACAGGAAAAGAGTGACTAAAGTATCTGCTATTTTATGTATTATTCATTGGTTTTCTAGTAACAAAAAATTCAAAACAACCTGAGGTGCCCATTAATTGGAGCTGGTTATTAAATTATATTAAGTTTGTGCTGTTGAATAGTACATAGCTGTCAAAAAGAATGAGAATTAGGTTTGCTGTGATACAACAAAGTCTATGATACACTGCTATGTGACAATAGCAAGATGTGAAATAGCAAGTACAGTAGAATAACATGGTATACATAAAGAAGAGGAGCATACATACATGGGTGGATACATGGATGGATGTATATATACATGGTTGGGTCTGGCCAGTCTAGAAAAGCTCTGCAAGGAGTTAAGAAACTGCTAACAGTGGTGGCCTTTGGAAATGGAAAGTGGGACATTGATGATTAGGGATGGGGAGAGACTTGCTTTTCATAGTACACTAGATTATATCCTGTGACTTTAAAAAGTTATGTACAGCTGGGTGTGGTAGTATATACTTGTAATTCCTTCTGTCTTGGAAATTGAGGCAAGGGGATCACAAGTTTGATCCCAACCTGAGTAACTTAGCAATACTTTGCCTTAAAGTTAAAAAAAATGAAAAGGGCTGGGAGTGTAGCTCAGCGGGAAGGTGCTGGGTTCAATCCCTAGAATTGCAAATAAACAGACACCAAGTAAAGTTATGTTCATGTATTACTATGGAAAAAAACAATAAGGAAGAAAAAATATTTTTAAGTCCAACTTGATTTGAAGTTTAGGAATGCTCACGTGAAGTTCACTGAAGTTCTCACTCATGTCACCTTTGGGAACATTTACAGTGCAGATGTCTGGGCCCTGATAGTAAAGGGTCTGATTCAGTTGATTGTGTGTGGGGCCTGGGAATTGATATTGAAATGTTCAGACTGTCCAGGTGATTCTAATGTGCAGGTGGAAATCAACACTTTCCAAAATTTAATGTTGCACGTGGATCCTCCAAGGGTCTTGCTGAAATACAGATTCTAATTCAGTAGATCCTTAATGAAGCATTTCTAGCAAGGCAGTGCTGATGCAGGTGGACCATGGAGCCCAGTGGTAGCATCCCAAGGCTGGGATGTTTCTGGCTCCAAACAAATAGTTCCTGTGCCGTTGCTTACACATCTTTGGAGGTGAACTGCTCACTGCTTTCTTTGAATGTTGCTGTTTCAAGGAAGAGTGGGTGTGAGTAATTAGCTGTCTTAAATTGGAAGATCTGAAAACTACTGAGGTGGTCCTGAATCCTGGTCTTAAATCTTTTTTTTTTTTTTTTTTTTTTGAGACAGGGTCTCGCTTTGTAGTTCAGGCTGGCTATGAGCTCACTATGTAGCCCAGGCAAGCCTCAAACTCAGCAATCCTCCTGTCTGCCTTCCAAGTGCTAGGATTACAGGCATGAGCCACCACGCCTGGCACTGTGGTATGTGGTATTGATTGTTGGTGGGCGTGAGTCTCCACACCCAGCATTGTATGTGGTTACCTGGGATCAAACTCAGGACCTTGCGCTTATGAGGCAGGCGCTGGAACCACTGAGCTAACCCTCCGGCCCCTGGTCTTAAATCTTATACTGCTCTTATTCATTTAGGTCTTCTGAGAGCATGGTAACGTCTAGTGTGATGGTTCATTCATTCATTCAGTGAGCTGGGTCACAAGACTACTCGATGGGTGATTCTGTAAGTTGTGGCAAATTCAGAGCAGACACCAATGGCAGATATAGAAGGCCTTGACAGGCCCCTTGGAGGTACAGGAAACTTAAAAGAGAAAAGGAAATAGAGCAGAGTGATGTCAGCAAGCCGGTAGAATAGGAACATTCTACTAACATTTCCCATTGTGCACTGACTTTTAAAAATATTTTTTCCGATTTATTTTTACATGGAATCTCACTGTACAGTCCATGCTGGAACTGAACTGACTATGTTGCTCTGACTGGCCTCAAGCTCATGGCAATCCTCCTGCTCCAACCTCCCAAGTGCAGGGATTACAAGTGTGCACCACTAGACTTGGCTCCATAGTACAATGATTCTGACAACCAACCATAGGTAGATGTCCAGGAGCCCAGTGAAGTTCCATCACACAATAGGGAGTAAAATCTTAGGACAGACACAATAGAGGGTAGGAACAATTTTCCTTCACCCATATCCTCTGCCTCAGAATGTGTCACAGCTCACTAGCAAGAGAGACTCCTGCATTTGCTCTCGTGGGGAAAGAAAGAGTGCCTAGCTTCTGCAGCTGTCTAGATGCTACCCAGGCAATCCACCTCATTTTTGTCCAACTACAGTTACTGGGAAGGTCAGCACAGTAAAGTGGTCGGGAGCTGTTGGTAGCAAAGAAGAGAGCTAGGGACTCAGAGCAACCGGGGTTTGAGTGCCACATTCAGACTTAACTGTTTTACAGGCTCCAACAGGATGCTTTCCTAAAATCTGCCTGGGGTGCTTTACCTGTAGGTAGATCCCCTTGTCCAGCTGGCCCATTGATAACTTAGAGCTACATGCTCCTCACCTCCCATCTCTTGTGGCTGCTGCCCTGGGCATTTCCCTGAATAATGAGGGAGCCTTTGCGGGTGGATAACATGGGTGAGTAGTCAGCCCGCTTGACTCTGCAGGACTGGGAGAAGGGACAGACTCGAGCTTCTCAGGACGTCACCTAAGGCGTGTGTGGGGTTCTCATTACCTACCCTGGCTTTGTAAGACTAGGAGAGAGTATATTGTCTTAATGATTTTCCTCCTAAAAGGGAACAACAGGAGTACAACAGGCACTCCATAGAAGTGATCTGAGAGGTTCTTTAAATCTCCCAGGCGGATTGGTAAAGGTGTGTCTTTCTTGAAGCTATTCAGTAAAAACCACTTCTTCAAATGCAATTCAAGTGTCCAAGGAACATGAACATTATGTCATCAAAGGAACAAAATTATTTTACATTACCTGCCCTCAAGGAAATGGAGAAATATGAAAATTGCCTGACAGAATTAAAAATAATTATTTTAAAGTGAACTCATCTAGCTGCAAGAGATTATGGATAGACAATTCAATATCAGGAAAACAATATATAAACAAAATGAGAAATTCAATAGTGATAGAAATCAGGAAAGAGAATCAAATAGAAATTCTGAAGCTGAAAGAAACAATGGCTTAAATAAAAAAATGAAAGAGCTTCAGTAGTAGGCTTGATCAAGTAGACAAATGGACCCATGAATTTGAATTCAGGTAATTTGAAATTATCAAGTCAAAGGAGAAACAAACAATTAAACAAAAAGTGAGAAGGAATTTTTTAAAAAGCTCACATGTTTTATTAGGCACTACCGAGAGAAATAATGTGCACATTATGGGAATCTCAGGGGAGAAGAGAGAAAAAAAATGAAAACATATTTAAAGAAATGATGGTTGAAAACTTTACCAGGATTGAGAGGGTGTGGATATCCAGGTATAATATATAAAAGTGTAAAACTAAGTGGTAACAGTATCTATGTAGTCAAATTCAGAATACTCTAATGCTGCAAGGGTGGTCTTTAAATCAGTTTTAATGTTAGTGCATGGAAACATTGACTATAGCTGTAATAAATTGTTAATGGATACAAAATGTAAAAAGAAGTAAATTGTGATATTAAAAGCAAGAAATGTGGCAGGAGTAGTAAAAATGCAGATTTTTTGGTATGTGATCAAAGCTAAGTTGTTATCAGTTTACAATAGATGTTGTTAACTGTAAGATGTTTCTCGCAGACCTCAGGCAACCACACAGCAAAAGTCTATAGTAGATGCACAAAAGATAGAGGGAAGGAGTCCAAATATACCGCTAAAAGAAATTACTATGTCACAAAGATTGAAATCAAGAGAAGAGGAAAGGAACAAACTGGAAAACCATAAAACAACAAAAGTTCAATAGTATGTCCTTATCTATCTATAATCCCTTTAGATATAAATGGATTAAATTTTCTAATCAAAAGATATCAAGTAGCTGAACAGCTATTAAAAGACAAACTAAATCATACCAAGAAGTACCTACAAGAGACTCACTTTTGCTTCAAGGACACACGTAAGCTGAAATTTAAGAGATGGCAAAAGGTACTTCAGGCAAATGGTAGCCAAAATGGATCAGGATGGCTATATTTACATTAAACCAAATAAATTTTAAGTGAAACTGTCACAAAAGACAGAGAAAATCATTGTACAATAATGAAAGGGTAAGTTCATTAAGGGGATGTAACAATTATATGTGTGTGTGTGTGTGTGCACATGTCGACGTGGATGTAAAAAGCAGATATTAACAGATCTGAAGGGAGAAATAGGCAGTAATACAATAATAATAGGAAATGCAGTACTCTACTTTCAACAACTGATAGACCAGCCAGACAGGAAAAAACCCAATAAAAACAATCGAATTTAAACTGTATTTGGACCAAATGGACCTAGAAATATAGTATACATTGGGTTTGCTTAGAAACAATGCATATTTATTTCTCACAGTTCTGGAGGCTGAGAAGCCCAAGATCAAGGCTGACCATTTTGGGCCTAGACAAGGCCTGCTTTCTTCACAGACTATGTCTTGTCACTGTAGCCTCATATTGGGGAAGCAGCTCGCTTGCTCTGTAGTCTCTTTCTTAAGGACAGCAATCCTAATCACCTCCTGAAACATCACCTTGGGGGTTAGGATTTCAAGGGAGTCACAAACATTCAAGCCAAAGCAATAACCAATGAGCTGAAGAAGAAATCCAAGGGAGAATGAAAAAATATTTAAGGTAGAAGTGGAAACTAAATACATAAAAACCTAAAAGATATAGCAGAAGCAATTTAACAGAATACTTTGCATAGACAAAGGCCTACGTTAAGAAAAAAGAAAAACCTCAAATGATCTAATTTTCATCTCAAGGATCTAAAAAAGTAGATGAATAAATAACGTCAAAAGTAAGCAAAAAGAGGGCTGGAGGGTTAGCTCAGTGGTTCCTGCGCCTGCCTCGCAAGCGCAAGGTCCTGAGTTCGATCCCCGGTAACCACATATAATGCTGGGCATGGAAACACGCCCACCAACAATCAACACCGCATACCACAATGCCGGACGTGGTGGCTCACGCCTGTAATCCCAGCACTCGGGAGGCAGGGACAGGAGGATTGCTGAGTT
>PVIC010041934.1:0-16009 GCA_004025085.1 Thryonomys swinderianus | reverse complement strand
GAACCACTGAGCTAACCCTCCGGCCCTTAAATGTGTAGTCTTAATAGAAGTATATTCACACTGTTGTGTAAAGGATCTTCAGAGATTTTTCTCTTGAAAACTGAAATTTTATATTCATTCAATAACAGTTTCCCTTCACCCTGAATCTACTTGCTGTTTCTGTGAACTTGACTACTTTGGACCTAGTCATTTCCACGTGTCTCTGTGGTGCTGAGGATGCCTGCAGGGCCTCGCATATGCTAAGTACACATTTCACCACTACTATATCCTGACCAAAGACACTCTGTTTTTTTTTAATATTCCTAACTAAAATAATTTACAGCATTCTGGAGCATTCCTCATTCATGTTTCTTTATGACATTTATGAGCACCTAAAGCACTTCCAAGCTTCCAGATCGCAATGGCCAGCTGGGTGGAAAACAGATGTGACACAAACATCAAAGTCAACAATTGTCCAGCTGGGCATGGCAGTGTACACCTGTAACGTACCCGTGCACACCAGCTGGGTGTGGCCGTGCACACCTGTAACCCCAGAGGACTGCTGTGAGTTGGAGGCCAGCCTGGGCTGCACAGGAAGTTCAAGGCCAGGATGAACTACATAGTGAGACCCTCTATCTCGAAAAAATAAACCAAAACACAAAAACACCAAATTTTACAGCTCAAATATGCTTTTCCTGTCCTGACTTGTACTGTACAAAAAGGACTCAATGTTTAAAACATGGTTTACATGCATCCTTACCATCCCTGCTTGATGCAGGAACCACATGAGGTAGTCTTCCTGAATGTCCACCAGACTAGAGATCTCAGGAATGTAAAATGTATCATATTCCACATGTTTCACTTTAAGATTTACCTGATGAGAGGCAAGATAAGTGGGGTAAGCACAGAGAAGGGACACACAGCTCCCCAGGGAATGTCTCAGCAGGACATTTCACCCCGCTCCCCACGAGCTCTTCTACGCTCACCTTATATAACTTCTCCAAGAGCTTGAGGGCTGCTGTAATATAACTGTTAAACAGTACAGGAATTAAGAATGTCTTTCTTCCCCTCAGTAGATAAAGGACTGCGCCTTTATAGAGGTTTACCAGCTTCATGAAGTATTTGGGGCATACCTGAGACCACCAGTTATCTTAGGAGAGAGAGAAAAGACATATTTCAACACGTCATCGTGAGCAAGAACGTATGCCTGCCAGCTCACAGCTCCTAAGGCCGGAAGGTAAACAGTACTCCAAAACGCAGCTTGCTCCAGCTGACTTTAGGAAGACTCCATTAAAATATTTCTGTAGGAATTTCTGCAGCGGTTGTACAAGGATCCCTGGGGTGTTTCTATTGTTTGGTTTTGGCGAAGGCAAATCTCAGTTTTTTTCAACCTCATTCTGAAGGCTAATCTAGAATTCATTCCACAGCTGCACGAGGACAAGATACATGTACTCCAAGCCCGAGGGATGTCCGCTGAATTACTCCAAACCCGGCTCGCTTTAGTTCCTTCCGTCACCTCTTACAAAAGATGTCAGACCCTAGAAGCAGCACCAACATGGAAACCATTTCTTTCTGTTAAGTGGCTAATTACTCAGAAAACTACTACTTTATTTTTCTCCAAACAATCCTTTCTCCTATCTAGACAAGAATGACTTCTACTTTGTTAGAAGTAAACTCAGCCATACTGAAATAGTTAAACAATGAAATAATATAGATGAGCTTTTCTTTAAAAAAAATTACACCAAAAAAAGAAGCGGGAGGAGGGAGAATAGTGTTTCAAGGTATTCTTTCAAATTTCAAAACCTGAAAGTTAAAAATAAATTTAATAGAAAATCCTGTTTTTTGGCGTCATCAGACCTGGAAAAGAAAACTAAAACTCCAAAACTTAAAACCAGGTACTGTTCTTCAGAGCCTGTCATCTCTCTGCCTCACAAATGTTAAAACACCTAAGAGAATGCCCCAAATGGCTTCTGATCTTTAAAAAAGTAACAACTAGTGTTTTACTAATGCTTCTATTATTTCCGCTTTTGTGTTTTGGGTGAAACAGAAAAACCAGAAATAGGTTTCTTCCATCAAGCGGAGACCACGCTCAAGAAGCAGCTCAGTCTCTCTGGACACAGAAGTCACTGAGTCACAACAACCACCTAAAAAAAGTCACCATGGGCCAGAGGGTTAGCTCAGGGGTTCTGGCGCCTGCCTCGCAAGCACAAGGTCCTGAGTTCGATCCCCGGTAACCACATATAATGCTGGGCATGGAGACACGCCCACCAACAATCAACACCGCATACCACAATGCCGGACGTGGTGGCTCACGTCTGTAATCCCAGCACTCGGGAGGTAGAGACAGGAGGATTGCTGAGTTTGCGGCAGCTTGCCTGGACACCATAGTGAGCTCAGGGCCAGCCTGAACTACAAAGCGAGACCCTGTCTCAAAAGCAAAAAAAAAAAAAAGTCACCAGGCCGTAAAAATCACAACCCAGCTGACAGACTTCCTGCCCTTGCTGAACAGAAACACCTCGGGCACTTCTCCAAGAGAGGCTCTCGGTTCGCTGAGGAACAGAGGGTTCTTATCTCAGCAAAGTGAACGGAGCCTGCAAAAATCTGCGTGGACTCAAGCACCCTAAAAAGAAAAACAAAACAAACAGTTCCTGAGTCTCCACTAGCTCCTTTCTGCCTCTCCTCTCCTGGAGGCGCCTGTGCGTGCCCCACCGGCTCAGGAGACGCGGTGGATGCAACTCCTGAGGTAATAATATTAAGTACAAGCAAATGAGGGATGGAAGGAAACACGCTGAACGATCTGGCTTTGTGATATTTCAAAATGCAGATTAATGTAGCATGAATTATTTCAGGTAACCTAAATGATGGCTCCGTTTGCTCAAATTACAAATAGGAATAGCTAGATCTTAACAGTAAAAAATGTTCAAATGTTAACAGTTTTATACAGCAACAAGCAGATGTGGGATCTCAATCGACTGAGAGCCAAGAGTCAGAGCAACACAAAAAGCCCAAAATCACTTGAATGACTGTAGCACATTCACCTAATACTTTACTAGGGTTTGTATCCAGCCGCAGAATGGCCATGGCCAAGGGGATAGTCAGTGTTATGTAATACTTGGAATCCTGGAGCAGGGGGAACTCGGGCAGTATTAAATAGATTCTCATTGCTTCAACATCTGGCGGTGAACTTGATAGCTGTGGAATCAGGCAACTTTCGAAGCTGTTTAAGATCTGTGTGAAAGAAAAGAGTAATGAGAAATTCAAACATGCCTGAGATGTAGTTAATTTCTCTCAATTGACCAGCTATTTGATAGACTCACTCTCACTGCATTACACACAGACCAACAACTTCTAGCGAGCAGGCACTGGTCAGGGCTGTCAGAACCTCAGGCAGAGGAAAATCTGAAGGTTCCCACCTGTACAGATCTTGTATTTCACAGGGTAAACCAAAGACAAAGCCAGAAGGCCAAATTCCCAAAATGAATTACTAAATTAAAATTTGACCTGTCCTTTCATCATTTCCTCTTAAAAACTGAATTATTCCTATCAATCACAAACATATACCAGCAAAAACTTGAGGGGGAACAGTAGGATTATTCAATGCAGAAATGCATTTCCGAAAGTGTACTCTGTAAATGTCAAGAACGTACCTGTTCTAGAATCAGGGAGTGTTGAGAGTTCATTAACTTCTCAAATAACACCCTGGTTGAGTTCAGGTCAATCCCAGGGATTTTGGGACTTGTTTTAAAATGTTCATCAATTCTAAACAAACAAAACAGTATTGAATAAAAGAAAAATAAAACAAGCACTAGGACAGCAACTATGAACAATAAATTAGTCCATTTAAATAGTCCGTTTATGCTAATTGGATTTAAATTTGACCTGGTAGATAGATCTACAAAAACCACACGTTAGGGAAGGCCTACAAAAATAGATCTCGTGGGCAACATCTTTTCGAAGATGATTTTAAATTTTCAAATCTTTTTTCAATCTTTGTACTTTTTAAAGATTTTTACATTCATTCATTCATTTATTTTGGCAGTGCCCGGGATGGAACTCACGATCTTGAGTTTGTGAGGCAGGTAGCAGCACCACTGAGCCAAGTCCCTGGCATAAGGGTTTTACTTTTAAATTCCTTGAAATTTATAATCAGTGTTATTTCCCTGACTGACTTCTGTGGATTGCTGCTTGTTTCGTCTTTATTCAGATGCTGTAACCAGGTGAAAAGACACAACACCTGTGCAAACCGGCCAGTCTGTCACCAAATGGCAAAGCCACCACCTCTCTATTTATGCCTTCCTTAACAAATTACCCAAAATGAAAATCAGATCTACAACTGCAGATATCTCCTCCTGAACATGTGGGATACAATTACATTCGCCCAAGGACTAATTTCACAGCAACTGTTTTTAACTTCCTAGCAACGAACTCATTTTCCCAACTTTAAATATTCTTAGCTTTTCAGAGACTGACAGAGTATCTCTTAAACTCCCTCTCTTAAAAATACCACACCTATTAGGTTACAGAAGAGCTGTCTATTTGCAAAACAGGTTTCTATTCTGAGGAACCAACATATTTAAATAGTCTTCAAAGGACTGAGGATTTAGCTCAGTGGCTCCGGCGACTGCCTAGAAAGTGCCAGGTCCTGAGTTCAATTCCCTGTAACCATGATGCTGGGGCAAGGTGACTCACATCTATAATCCTAGTACTCAGGAGGCAGAGGCAGGAGGAATGCTGTGAGTTCAAGGCTTGCCTGGGCTACACAGTGAGTTCAGGGCCAGCCTGAACTACCAAGTGAGACCCTGTCTCAATCAATCAATCAATAGTCTTCACACAGTCCAACTGCAATGTTACAATTTATAACAATACAGGTAGAGTTTATAACATGTAAAAAACTAATGATTCTATATTCTTATATTCAAATATATTTAGATACACAAATGGTCAAATATACAAATGGTCAAATCAAGAGCAGTTGCTTTCCTTTGTTGGGTCCTTTGTTGTCACTGTCCTAAAAAGAAATGCACCCAAATGATTAATTCTAATGCCCAAATATAACTTTCCATACACTTCAATGTACTTTACATCTATGCTGTTTAAAAAAACAAATTCTCTTCTATACATATACATTGGTTTGTAAAATTGGTCTTCATTTTGGTCGGTTTCCTGTGGTCCATCTTGTATGGAACGGAGAAGCAGGCTCCTACAAGAGCACAATGCCAGTCACGGGAGGAGGGGTACCTGGCGCTGCGCCACTCCGGGAGGCCGAGGCGGCACCATGGCAACTCAGCCGCGTTCTGAAAGGAGCAGGACGGCGGCGGACGGCAGGCTCCCGTTCTGTCCTGCGCCCTCTCCTCCAGTTTTACACTAGAAGCCCCTAGTTCTCAGGCCTTCGGCCTCAGCCTAAATGTTCCACCAGCAGCTTCCTGGTTTTAAGGTCTCACACTGAGCCCCACTACAGCTTCCCTAGGCCTTTGGATTGCAGGGGACTTATGGGGGCCCTCGGCCTCCATAATCATATAAACCAAATCGCACAGTATATGTCGCCTCCCCTCTATGCTTCCTGCTCTGCTCCACTGAACAACTCTGACGACCGCCACGTGTTTAAGGGTAGGGATGGGACGCACACACAAAACTAAAGTCTAACTTGTTGCATAGCTTGGCTCTTGAATGCGCCCCCAAAGCCCACGTGCGGAAGGCTTGGTGTGCAGGTCATGGCGCTACTGTGAACAGTGAGCCTTCAGGAGGTGAGGTCTAGTAAAAGGAAATGAGTCATCAGGGGCATTCCCTTGAAGGCGACATTGGGACGCAGCCCTCTTCTGCTTCCTGGACACCGTCACGTGGCCCCCAGCTTCCTCTGCTGCGCACCTGCGTGGCCACACTCTCCGGCCAATGCCCACTTCCTCACCACGGGCTCACAGTCAGTGAGGCCAAGCAGCTGTGGACTAAAACCGCCAGCCAAAAATCAATCTTTCTTCTCTGTAAGTTGATCGTCTCACTCGTAACAGAAAGCTGACACGTCTGTCTCTGAACCTCATTTGTCTGGTCACCGGCCAGAAAGCACAGAGAGATGGCAAGGACTTGGACCGGCGAGGACCCGACCCTTGGCAGAAGCCCTAAGCTGTGCCTGGCAGAGCACCGGGCACTGGCCGCCTGCGAGCTCCTCCAACGTGCAGCGTCCAGCTGAACCGGGCTGCGCCAGACCAAGGGTTCCCTGACGCCTCCCTGCACTTCTCCCTAGTTCACCGCCTTGGAGAAGAGGAAAACACTACGGAGAGAAGCATTTCCAAGAGATCAGCGAGTCCACGGGAAGAGTGAGGGGTGTAAGAACAAACGCGCTAGGCAGAGCGCCGCACACCTGGGACCCCAGCTCCTTGAGAGGGTGAAGACGATTAAAAATGTGAAGTCAGCACAGGCGACTTAGTGAGACCTTGTCTCAAACACATAAAAGCGCAGAGGAGATGCCGCCTAGTGACACAGTGTCCGCAGGTTTGGGTCCAAGTACCAGAAAAGCCCCCGAAACCTAGCATACAGGTGATACGGGTACTGTACAATAACTTCAAATTCTGATTTAGCAGACACCAATTCCTGCTGAGACGTGATCCTCCTCACCGATGGGTACAGCGCTCCTCTGCCAACCAAGATGATTCACTTTTGTCCTTCCTGATGTTCATTCATCACTGGCACCCAACTTCTGTGAAAAGCTTCAGTTTATTCACTGAATTGAGGCCAAACACCATCAAGAAGAACAGAAGTCTTCCACAGCCTTTGTTAAGTATTTAAATCAATGTGGGTTTTTAAAAACTGTAAGTCACTTACTTTTTTTCAAGAAAACTTCCATTCCAACAGGCTGCAGAAGATAGTATCTGAACAACACCACTGCCCAGAGAAAGAGAGGCTTTTAGTAATTAAAAAGTTATTAAAACATTAATAATAAATTATCTAGTCAATCTCTTAATCCACAGAAGTTCCATCAGTGGTAGCTTGTTCTTACCCAGATGAAGCCTGTTACAGTTTAGATCTAAAAATGTCCCCCAACACTGCACGCTGGAGGCCCCTAGGCGGGGAGTCCGAACGGCGACTGGGTTTTGGGATGGCGCCCTGGACTTGCCGTTCGGAGGTGGGGCCTGGTCAGAAGGGGCCACTGTGGGAGGGGCCTCAACGCCGCCATTTCCCCTCCAGGCTCTCTGCCTCCAGCCACCAGGGGGTCAGCAGCTACGGCCCTGCCAGGCCTCTGTGCCTGCAGCTCTGCTGTGGAGCTGGCCAGCTGCGCTGCGCAGGGTGAGCGAGAGAAACTTCTCTTCCATGAAGTGGCGGGTGTCAGGGATTGTGTCTCAGCGGGGAGAAAGTGACTAAGACAAGGCTTTAGAAAAATGTGTTTCTTCTCAAAGTGGATTAAGATTTGTTTTCTCTAACTTAAAAAAAAAATCAAAGCTCTTAAAAGAATTCTTAGCTCTGAAGACAATCCTGCACATTCTTCTATTACCAACTACCTAAAACACTCCCTACCTCACTTCCAAACAAATGGAACAAAAAAGCTAGGTTGTTATTTCCAGAGAAATTATTTTTACAAATTAATACTTGGCCGACTCCTTCCCTCTACTTTGTTGTCCACCTGAGAAAGAAACTAAAAATTAGCCAATTATTGCTTTCTATCACCCAGATCACACAGGCTCTGAGAAAACGGTTTCTGTGAAACTGAATGTGGAGTGAATAGTTCCTGTAAAATTATATGTGGGGAACTTTAGATCCTCTTATTTAATACAAGGAGAAGGGAAGGAATAAGACAACTATGTGGCTGGGGAAGAGACTGTAGTCACTACTGTTCATCATCAAACGCAGGCCAGGGAAAATCTAGAAGGAAATTTAGAGTCCACTTCTTCAGTGCCCTCGCTTTATGAGCAGGAAAGCAGGGCTCCCGGCGAAGAACAGCGCCAGCGCCCCCAGCGACGGCCAGCCCAGCTCCGCCTGCCCTGTGTCCCTGCCAGCCTGAGCTCGGCACGGGCCCTGAGGTGAGGAGGAGCCTGCGGGCTGCTGCGGAGACTCGGGGTGTCCCAGCGCACCTCGCTCGGAGGGTCCCGGCAGGGCAGCCCCGAAGTATGGTCTGCACCGTAAAGCAAGACCGATTATACACCTCTCGAGTTCCTCATTTCGATAGGTAAGACTCTCTTCATAAAAACCGGAAGTGCTTAGACAACGAAAATACGGAAATATATATGATAAAAAATTATTTTAAGAATGAACCAAACTTGAGGAAAGCTTCAATATCTGTAATGTGTGCTGCCAAAGTGATCGTAGCCTCTGTCAGGTTTTATTTTTTTTCTTTTTCTTTTTGAGACAGCGTCTCGCTTTGTAGTTCAGGCTGGCCCTGAGCTCACTATGGTGCCCAGGCAAGCCGCCGCGAACTCAGCAATCCTCCTGTCTCTGCCTCCCGAGTGCTGGGATGACAGGCGTGAGCCACCACGTCCGGCATTGTGGTATGCGGTGTTGATTGTTGGTGGGCGTGTCTCCATGCCCAGCATTCTATGTGGTTACCGGGGAATCGAACTCAGGTCCTTGCGCTTGCGAGGTAGACACCGGAACCACTGAGCTAACCCTCGAGCCTGCCTCTGTCAGTTTTACTCTACTCTTTCCCGTGTGACTGATCATCTCCACTCATCTTGCTGAAAGAAAACCTGTCAGAAGTTTTCTAGATTTACCTAATAAAAGAGTCTTAGATTCAGGATGCTTTGGGACGTGAATACGGGGAAATCCACTGGTGTTACAGGATTTCAGATTGAGCTCTCTGAGCAAAGGCAACTTTTCCTTCCTCAGCTGGGATTTCAACGACCTCACGCTGACAGGGCAGGCTGAGGGGCCTGTGAGAACTGAGAACAACCCACCGGATTGCCAGGAGCTAAGAGGGGCAAAGCCTATATAAATGCGTAAACACGGAGAGCCTAGTCTGCCTCGCAAGCCCAAGGTCCCAAGTTCAATCTCTGGTAACCACATACCACAGTGCTGGGCGTGGTGGCTCACGCCTGTCATCCCAGCACTCGGGAGGCAGAGGCAGGAGAATTGATGTGAGTTCGAAGCTTGCCTGGGCCACATAGTGGGCTCAGTGCCAGTCTGAACTACAAGGCGAGACCCTGTCTCAAAAAAAAAAAAAAAAAAAAAACAGAGTGCCTAAATGTAACCCTCTATTTACAGTCATAACCTCAATGTGGATGTACGAAAAATCACTAGTTAGAAAGAACCAATATACTTTAGAAAAAAAATAAAGACCAACTACTACATACTTGATCGTATTTGCATTGTTGTGTTCTGAGAGTTTTTGTCTCCACACTGCTATGGTTTCGTCATTTATTAAGCTGGTGTAATGTGCTTGGTTCATAGTCCTGAAGTCAACGGCAGGCGAAGAATTCTAGAAAATTAAGTGTAACAGTAAAAGAAAAAAAATTAGAGGACTGAGGCAGAGGGACTGTGCGTTTCAGGTCAGCCTGGACTCTACTCAACACCCCATCTAGGGGAAAAAGGAAGTCACAAAGCCTGGCTCCTTGCTCCTCCCCGCACAGGCCCCTCCGTCACTTTATTCTTGACTGTGCGGCCCAGGCCCCCTCCCAGTGGAGGCGCCTCTCCCTGGCTGCGGACGGCTCTCCTGCGCCTGCGCACACGCGGCAGCACGCAGGCCAGTCTGCGGCCCAGCAGGACCCAGCGAGCAGAGGCTGTGCCGCGTAAACCTACAGGAACTGGAGCCTGGAGTCCGTTTCCGGGAAGTCAGCCCAGTGAGACTTTTCCAGACCCTTTTCCCCAAACATGAAGGCTCCTATAACATTAGTGATTTACCTTAACTGTTTCCCAAACTGCAACAAAATGTGTTACTAAAAAGTCTGTTAAGTTATAATTTATATAGTAAATTTATGAAAATCTAAAGCCTAATTTGTTCCAAGGACATAGCTATAAACTTAGAAGAGTAACAAAAATGACATCAATCATGGCCTTCAAGATTCCCATCACTGCTCAGTGCTGTACACCTTAACTTAGTGAGATTTTTCCATTCCTTGTTTTCCACTTGATTTCCTCACTCTTCCTGTTCTAGAACTAAGAAAAAGCTGGTGGTGTTCTATACCTCTCTCTAATAAGGAATAAGTAATATTAAAGCATTGTCCATCAGTTCAAAGGAGGTTTTATCTCCTGTGTGTTTACATATAAAACATAACTTCCAAAGTGGGGCATGGTGGGCAAGCCTGTTATCCAGCTCTCAGGAGGTGGAGGCAGAAAGGGCTCCACAGAGTCAAGGCCAACGCCAGCTCCACAGTGAGCTCAAGGCCAGCCCGAACTACACACACAGCAAGACCTTGTCTCAAACATTGCCCAAAAAACCCACCCTTTTTCAAAAGTAAAATTTCTTGGTTACTTTCTGTGGTTGTGAGTTAAAATGCCCCTATTAAGAGGAAGAGAAGGGCACATAATGAGATGAGTCTCAAAGTTTCTGATCATCTGGTTCTGATAGCTATTATACTGCAATGATTACAGACATATACTGAGAGAATAATCTTGAATTATGTAGCAGAAAATCTTAGGACATTTGAGCACTTGCATATAGATTCCCTTTCTTTCCATCCTGGTTTTAAAACATACTTTAATTTTCTCCAAATCAGAAGAGTGACAGAACATCAAGAGTAATGCCAGCTTAGACGTTGGAACTACTTTCTCAGTCTTCATTATTTGTGTAACAACTCCTGGATGCCTTGGGCTCTCGCAGTCAAGCCCTGAGGCTGACCCACACTTCCTGCCTCTGTGGCTGCTGACTACATACGAGACCAAAGGAGAGCAAATGCTCTAGGTAAGTGTTCCTCAGTCCTGGCTGGGCCCTGGAGAGAGCGTCACAAGTGCTCGTATGGTCAAATCACACTTTAGATCCATCTAATGAGAATCTCCAGAGGTCTCTGTAATTTTTAAAGTTTCCAGTTGATTTCAACAGGCAACTTAGGTGGAAAGGAAAAAAGATGAGGTCACCTAGCAGGTTTTGAGGCAATGACAGACAGACAGACGTAATCCTAACAATTCCAACTACACTCTCTTCAATCCTATCCAGAGAACAAGACAAATGGGAAAGGAGATCACAAACCCAGAATCAAATGCAACAAAGGAGAATCTGAACACAGATTGGGCATCCTTAATCCAAAAGCCTCCACTCTGAAAGGCTCTAAAACCCAAAACTCTCAAGTATCAACCTGACGCTGAGGTTGAGGGTTTAGTTCAGTGGTTCTGGCACCTGCCTCAAAAGTGTAAGGTCCTGAGTTCTATCCCCAGTACCAAAAAGAAAACCCTGAAAGACAAAACAAAACAAAACAAAACAAAAAAACAGAAACATGATTCTGCATGTGAAAAATGTCTTACACAAATTTATTAAAGTTATTATATAAAATTACATTTAGATAATATGTATAAGTATATACAAAATATAAATAAATTATCAAAAAAACTTCACTCCTATCCCTAAGATATCTCATTATAACTATGTAAATATTCTAAAAAACACTTACTCTCTGGTCTCAAGCATCAAGGGATAAGGGTCACTCCTCCTTCTAACCGTGTGTGTGTGTGGGTGTGGGTGTGTGTGGGTGTTTGTGGAGAGTGGGGTTACAAGGATTGAACACAGTGAGTGATAACCCACACCTTCCACTCTTTTTGTTTTGAAATAGGGTTTTGCTGGGCTCCACTGTGTGATTCTCCTGACTCAGCCTTCTGAATGGCTGGATTATAAGTGTGTCCCACTGGACCAGCTGTTCCATGTCTAGGCCACAGTAAAGCATGAGTCAATGTAGTCCACAAGCAAAGGCTGTTGCTATATGGATGCTTTTCCTTGGTCTTTAAGTGACAGGATAACAGGGCAAGAACATAATGTCCTCAGCCTCTGTATCTAAACAAACATGTATGTTATAGTACAGTAAACGTGTATAGGTTTCATTTTTAGAAAAAGTAGTGCCTTTTAAGTAACCATCCATTTTTGTTATCTTAAATGTTTAATGTATACTTTACTAATTGTTCGCAATTTTACATTCTTTTCATCAGTGCATTGCTTACCACACCCAACAATGTGAATAAAGTTAAACTTCACTCTATATATTAGATTACTTATAAAAGGAGTGTCTGGGCCTGGAGGCTCACACCTGTACTCCTACCACTGGGAAGGCTGAAGCAGGACGATCACAAGATTGAGACCATCTGGGCTACACAGTGAGGTGCTGTCTCAAAAAGCCAAAAAACGTCAAAGAACTAGGTTTTAAATTCGTGAACAAAACAAAGTAGGTTATCAGTCAAGTCAGTTTCTTAGGACACGAACACTTAAAAGGCAAGTCCAAGGCACCCCAGCAGCGCTCCCTTGACCTGGAGAAAGAGCTCCCTGTGGGCTTCGCTGTCCACAGGCCGCAGCCTCAGGCTCCACCAGCACCGCGGCTACCAGAGGACAAGAATCTCGTGTACTTAAGG
Source organism: Thryonomys swinderianus (assembly GCA_004025085.1). Classification (NCBI taxonomy): domain Eukaryota; kingdom Metazoa; phylum Chordata; class Mammalia; order Rodentia; family Thryonomyidae; genus Thryonomys; species Thryonomys swinderianus. The sequence goes on along the minus strand of PVIC010041934.1, from coordinate 3,559 downwards.
ACGACAACGTACCAGACTCCGGGAGCTGCCAAGACTGACAGGGCCCTTGTCTCCTCACTTCTCACTTTCTTCCCAGCCAGTTCTAATTCTTTTACCATCAAGGGTCGCTGCAAAGCCCCAGTTTATCCTGCTGGGATGCTTGTGAAACGGGGGTGGGTGGGGACCGAGGAAAGACGCACAAGACAAATCCACGGAACTTGTTTTCAGACTAAAACTCACTGGACAGGAAGAGGGGAACGGGCAGTGCCGTCACAGCGCCCTGGGTCCACGGTGCCCCACCTCACACTCACGGCTCATCCTGGTTCATCTGTCTGTCACAGTGACACAGGAGCGAGCCCGGGCGTGGTGTGGGGAGCAGAACGCACAGAGTCACTGCTGTCTGGACACTGTGATGTGTCTGTGACGTGCACTACACGATCCGTAATCAAAGACACCCAACCCAGTAAGTCCTCAAATACCCGAGTTGTTGCTGCTTAACAGCAAAGGAAAGTCGAGTAATGCCAAAGCACAAACTCTAGGTCCTGGGCTTCCTTACATTTCTTTTATAGAACAAGTATGAATACAAGCAAGTAATTTTAAAGTATACACCAGAACGTTATGATTTTAATAACAGAAAAACTGGCAACTTTGAAGGAACCAAAAGGAAATACTAAACTCTGTACAGTTTAGTTTGCTTCTTTTAAGGAGATAAAATTGGTAGAAACAATATAACAGTGCTTGCATGTAATTATTTATTAAAATAATTACAAATTCACCATTATTCACCCCAAAATAATAGACAAAAGAAAATTTTACCTCATATTTGGAGCAAAGTACAAAAGTCTGGTCTCCTCCAGAGAAAATCTGCTTAACAATATGATATTTAAAGCGATCTGTCAAAAAAAAATTCCAACAATACATTTTTCAGTATCTGAAGTTTCTCTCTGATCCCCTTTTCTGATACTCTGAAACATGGTTCTGAGTGGCTTTTTATCCATTTTAATTATGTCAGAGAAGCAAGCAAACTTCTTTCCTGGCTCACTGCCCAGGACTATTTCTACTTCAATTGAAAATGAACATGTCTGCCTCTCCCTCACCACTGGCTTTCCTGACCTCCTTCCTATCTTTCATGCTAACTCTGTCATGCCACGGACTCAAAATCTAAAACGGACACTGCTATAAATGATGACATATATGCAACAAATAACTGCACATCCATGACCCTGACCCCTTCAGGATGAAGCTTGCAACCCATTTCCTGCTCCCTGCTTTAGCTGCCACCACACGTGCCCCAGTCAACACTAACCATGTTACTCCTTCATGTCTTCCTCTGCATTCCCATGTAACACGCAGGTTCCTAAACCCACAGAATTTACATCATGAATTGAAATTTACCTACATATGCTCTAAAATCATTGTGTCACATCCGAGGACAATTTATGACCACCTAGGTCAAGTCAGGCTGTAATTCAACTTCAAAAATTTGTGGTTTCAAATTAACCTACAAAACACATGCATTTCTTAAACTAGTATACTTCCTGAACACATGTGCTCCAAGTATGTGTAGAATGTTTTGGAGAAAAGGACATGTACAAACGACAGAGAGGAGGGTACCAAGCTGCTCGTTTGCTTTTGGCAACATCACTAAAAGATAATCATGTTTATTTTGTATTTTAAATTCTACCATATTTAAAGATGCTCATATATTCATCTATAAATATTTAATGAGTAACAAGCTTATGCCCAGCTCTATGCTACATGCTAAATTCACAAAGATCAGAATCAGTTGTTGTCCTTAAATTTCTCATAATTCAGTAGGAAACTTTGTGATAGTTTTTGCTTTATAAAAAAAAGACTGATCGAGCCATTAAGTGTGTCAGTTTAAGCCTTCAAAATGAATTATTAAACTCCATTTCTTTTTAATGATTCTCCAATTTCATTTCAGCCTCTGGAAATGCTATTTCAAGATGAAGAAGTTGCTCAGACAAATAGCTTCCTTACTTTGATTTCTAAAGAAATAAATACTCTGCTATTAATATTTATAAGAAAAAAGATACTAAAATAAAATACAACTTATTATAGCCAAAATACCAACAGAAAAAAAAAAAGTAACACAGTCTAAGCATGAAGAACACAAGTTTTTGGATGATGCTGACCAGCCTTCGAATCTTGCCCCCAGGATCTTTATGATCTCGGGCAAGTTACTTACTTTGAATGTTTGGTTGCCTTTCCTTTCCCGTGAGGATAACAACCACTAGTAATTAGTTTAAGTGCTTTACATAGTAACAGAACTTGGCTAACCATTCAATAAATGTCCATTATCATTATTAGCAACAATAAAAAACATTTTAAGCTTCATTACTTTAGGCTCTCAACCAGTTTCGGACATGGTAAATATTCAAGTATTTGTCGATTTATAATGGAAAAAACCCTCATATTAATTCCTTCAAAAAGACTTCAAGGCCCGGTACCGCAAAAAAAAAAAAAAAAAGACTTCAAGGTAAGTAACAGACACATACACAAGATCACTGTGTTCAACATCTAAGATGTAATGAAATACCTGCGAAAACCACCCTTACCGGCTCGAGCCGAAAGCTGGCCGCTATGGGCTGCCCAGTAACCCTTCACCGGAGATGGGCACTTAACGTTGCAGGTGTGCCCGGTTCCCAGCTGCCCTCTGGCTCCACAACCGAATGCATAGATGAGTCCCGAGGAAGGCACAAAGGCTAGGGTGTGCTGTCTGTGGAGAGACGCAGGAAGTCGTGAGCACTGAGCACAGTCCCTCCTGAGGAAGACGCACTTTCTCGTGAGCACGGCGGCCCCTCAGGATGCCCGGTGGCGCCCACCCCCACATGAGCACGACTCCACAGCGGCCGGCCGGCTCTCCAGAGTATTATCCTCTGACACTCTAGGTCATAGGGAGGATGCCAGCCTGTGGGAAGAGCAGCAAGTCCCGCTGCATTTGGCCTTTGCAAAACTCCAAGAAGTTGTATGGGATTCTCTCCCTTTCATTTCTTTCTCTTACCCTGTCCCCTTGTTGTTCTACTCATTGAAAACCCTTCCCTACCACATTATGCCACTAGGATAAGTCTTCCTCCAAATTTTGACATAAATATGCACGCACTCAGGACTTGTCAACAGGACAGCGGTTCGACGCGCTCTTGGTCTCCGTCACCACCAAGACAAGACCCACCCCTGGGCCTTCCCAGGGATGGGGACGTTCTCAGGAGCACTCACCTGCCACAGGCAATCTGAGTGACTTCACTGCCCATCAGCTCTAGAACTCTTCTCGGATTAACCTCATCGTTCATGGAATCGTGCCCTAGCTGCCCACAGGAACCAGCGCCAAAGGTAAACACACCTCCACTCTGACAAGGAACAAAGGCCACATGACTTCACTCTGTGTCTGAAGACACGCCTCTAAAACCTGTCTAGAGAACTGCCGTCACATTCATTAAATACAAAAACACAAAAAGGAAACCGTTATGGAACAAAGGTACCGCTGTTCAAGGAAATGTGTACGCTTTATAAAATTTCAAAATTAAAATTCAAAAATTATTATGCATCAGGAAAAATTATA
>PVIC010041933.1:0-16014 GCA_004025085.1 Thryonomys swinderianus | reverse complement strand
GCCTTCCTGCCACCGCCCCTTGAGGAGAGGGGCTTTGGAAGGGCTACTGTGGACAAGGGACGCGGCTGCGTCACAGAACCACACAACGGGGCACAACACCCAGGGTGACTCACTGTTGCCTGGTGCTTGCCCCCACTCCTCCTCGTCTTCTTCCTCGCTTTCCCTTTCCTCTTCATCCTTCTCTCTCCCCGGCTGGGCCACCTCTTGCTCTGCCTCCTTTTTCCTCAAACTGTCGGCCAGCTTAATGAAAAGCATAAGTACCGATGTCACCACCATGAAAACCAAGCATTCTAGGAAGCTGATACTAATCAGGGCCTTCAGATACAGGCTTCCTCCTTCTTTTGCTTGGCCCTGTTCTCCTATGGTCAGGTCTTGTCCACCGGTAGCAGACATAGCTGAAGAAAGGCGCCGAGAGCCACTGAACTGTTGGGAGACCAGAATAGAGAGCAGCAGCAGCTTTGGATGCTGGTCAAAATGGCGTCGCCTGCTCTGCTGAGGTGCAGTGCCACGGGGCCTGCTGGGAGTCGGTTGCCCAGGGAGCAGCAATGGAAGAGAACACAAGTGGGAACCTAATCACCCAAGGAAAAAAGTACTATGACTGTGCCTTCTGCCTCTGGTGATAGAGAAGGGCGGGAAAGCTTTGGATGTATAGGTGGTGGATGAGGTGAAACGTATTCATATACGCTGTTGATAGACAAGGCAAAAAGGTTTGGATATGCTGCTGAGAGCAGAGCCTGGAAGGATCAATAAAAGATTTGACATCCCCTCCCCTTTCCTGGAATGCTTTGAGCTCATTGGCTAGGTAGCATACTTCAACAGGCCTGTGTCTCATGAGTGAGCAAGATCCTCAGTTTTTCTGAAACAGTACAGTTCCTGGCCAACCCTATTAGGTCACACAAGCCCTGTTCTTTTCATATTTCCATTGTTGGCAAAACTTATGTATAGTTTTCCAGTAACCTGTCACCCTAGCAAATATAAAATGTGATTTGTTTCACAGTGTCCAATTGAAAACAATTTCTACCAATTTGTTCACAGGCATTTTTTTTTAAAAAAAGCATATAAATCAAGTATCAGCAATGTGTACAATGGAAACAGAGAAACAAAAGGAGAATTTGAACACTATAACATAATTAAAACCACATGGAAAACATGTATTTTGAAATACATGTTGTCAGAATATACAGCTGAGGTGTTAAAACCAATACTTGGAAAGTATAATGAATGCTGCATAATTCACTTCCAGCCTAAGAAAAGTAAAGGAGGAAAAGGCACTATTTTCAATGGTCCAGGCTTAAAGATGACAAATAGTAAAAGACAGAGCTTCCTAGAATGATTTTTGAGTTAGCAATCCAAAATTCTTTGTTGTGTGCACTTCCACTTAGCAAAGATTTGGGGCTTAAGTAATAGGATTATGAAGAAATTCAAAGCTATTTTAGACTAGCTCTTCCATTACTTTGTATAAAAACCCCAAAAGAATACTTAAGTATAAATCACATTTCTTCCTGTCTATATTACATAGCAACAACCTTTACTCTTGCATGATAATCAGGGTTCGTTTGTCTCATTGGTATGCAAACTCCTTTCTTTGCCTGTTGATCCACTGCTTTGAGAAAACTAAAATGGGTAGATGGGTGGTAGTTCATGTCTGAGAGAACACTACTTGTGTCACTCACTGAAAACAGTCACTCTTGGCTCCTAGAATATATAATATAGATTACCAGAAAATCTCCAGATGTGAAGTACCCATTTTTCAAACGTGCTACAGAAAATGGTGGTAAGAGGAGCTGTTTGCGAACACTCTCCAAATGAAGGATAGGCTCCTATCCCATCCAAAATGTGGTTCAGATTTCCATACTGTTGACATATGCATACTAAGAAAATATGACTAAATTACATAATTGTACCTTCAGAGAAGAGAAGGGTCGCTTCTGAAACTCAGGATGTGAGAAATGGCTTGACAGAGGAGATAAAGAAAAATGGCTTTGGCTTTTTGTTATCGTGGGGGAATAGAGCCATGGCTGTTCAGATAACCCAAAATAGAGCTTGTATGGTTTGAACTTACCTTTTGTGCCCAAAAAGAAATTACTTGAGATTTCTTGATGGTTGCCCAGATATCATGTGGAGGGGAAGAGGGAACACTGAGACTTAAAAAGTGTTGAGCAGGGCCAGAGATTTAGCTCAGTGGTTTCAGCACCTGCCTTGCAAGTGCAAGGCACTGAGTTCGATCCCAGTAACCACATACAATGCTGGGTGTGGTGACTCACACCCACCAGCCATCAATACCACATACCACAGTGCCGGACATGGTGGCTCACGCCTGTCATCCCAGCACTCGGGAGGCAGAGACAGGAGGATTGCTGAGTTCCAGGTTTGCCTGGGCTACATAGTGAGCTCAGGGCCAGACTGAACTACAAAGCGAGACCCTGTCTCAAAAAAAAAAAAAAAAAAAACATTGAGCAATGCAACATCAAACAATGGATTCAGGATTTTTCTGTACCTGCCAATTTCATTTTTACTTCTTTTTTCCATTTGGGAAAACATCATCAAATACCAGTTTAATCCAGTGCATGTACTAGAGCTTAGAGGAAAATGTCATAACTGTAGCTTTGTCCCTGAACTGATTCATTAATTGAGTTATTCCACCTGGCTGATAGAATGAAGTTAAACACAAAGCAAAAGTTGGTGAATGCTATAACTGTCCCTAAAAACTCATGTAATAAAACCCTGGTTCCCAACTTGGCACTATTAAGAGGTGCTAGAAACTCAAAAAGTAGGTCTGGTGGGAGGTTTTCAGGATCTCAGAGACATGCCTTTCAAAGGGGTTTTACTACTCCCAGTCTTCCTTAGCTTGAGTTGAGCAATTTTGTTCCATCTGAGCTTCACCATAATGTGCTGCCATAGGCCCAAAGTGAGAGGCTCGACCAATCCTGAGAAAATCACCTAAACTTGAGCAAAAATAAGCTGTTTTACTTTAGAAGTTGATTAGACCTAGTTTTTTTTCTATATAATAACTGAAAACTAACACAGAAAACTGATGCAAGGATTGGAGTCTTTGCCTTTATCAGATATGTATATTATGACGTGGAAGATTCTTTGGAATGGGTTTATGGGAAGAATTTACAGAATTTTGAAGGAATAATATAGAAAAAAGTCTAGATGCTATAAATGTTGCTCAATGTGAGACTCATGTGGAACTTCAGAAGTCCAGAATATTGATAGAAAAGTAAACACAAAAGGTGATCATGAGGTTTCAGATGGAAATGAAGATTTTTGGAAATTGAACTAAAGGCTGCCATTGTTATACTGTGGTAAATAGTTTTTCAACATGGTGTCCACGCCCTGAGATTTTGTGAAAGGCAAACCATAAAGTTGATGAATTAGTTTTCTTGGTGCAGGAGATTTCAAGGCAGCAAAGAATTCAGGCAGTGACTTAGGTATTACTGTATGCTTTTAGCCACATTTACAGGAAGAATCAGGACTAAAGAGAATCAGTACAGAAAGATTTGAAAAACTGAGTTTGACCAGAATAAGACCATGTATAAAGAGGAATGGCCAAAAAGGGATTTTTTACCTGTACAATAGGAAAGACACCTTGAGAGTATCTTAGGAATCTTCAAGACCATAGCCATCAACATAAGCTCTAGAGTGTAAAAATACAAAATTACTCTCAAAGATTCTTCAGAGCAGAGTTTTTTGCCCAAAAGTGCCTAGATATTTGTTTGTCTGTGTTTAGCCAATACGGCATTAAGAGTCCAATGCAAGTGTAATTCAGACATTCTCAGGTACATTTCACAGTTTTGGAAAACCTTGGTATCATCCATGATGTGCTGGTTTTGGAGGCCTGCATCATTAAAGGAAAAGCTGTAGAATCATGGTACACTCCACTAAGCTTTCAAAGTAATGAGAGTGAAGCCAAGGCTACAGTGGAGAAACAATAAGAGATGTGAGGAACATGAAATATCACCTAGGAAAGCCACTGACAGTGAGCAAAGCCAGCCTTAGGGATAAGTCTTAAGAGCTGCAACCAGTACTACATAGGGGCAGGTCACACCACCACCTGTCCCAGATGCCAGACATAGAGCTTTAGCATTTAGTGTTTGCTCTCCTGGGTTTTGGTCTTCTTTGATCCAATTCCTTGTCATTACTCTATTTTCTCACTTTTGGAATGGGCATGTTTATCCTATGCCTGTAGCATCTGCATCACTGAATTATGAGATACCTTAGTTTTCAGTTTTATACTTCCATATTTAAGTTAGGCTTCAGTCTCAGAGGAGACTTTGGACTTGCACTTTTGAGCAATATTGAAACAATTAAGATCTTTGGACTCTGTGAAACTGACATACTTTGCATTGTGAGGTGGATTTCAGTCTTTTAGTGAATGCTATAGTTTGCATTGTTAATGTTCCTAAAAGGCCCATGTGTTGACTTGTTGTCTGGCTTACCACTATTGGAAAGTGGTGGAATCTTTAAGAAGTGGAGCCTAGTGAGAGTTTTATGATCACTGGAGATGTACCCTTGAAGGGGAGAGTGAGATACCTGTCCTTTCTTTTTCTTTCTTTTGCTTCTCAGCCCTAAGGTAAGTGTTTTTCCCTTTCCACGTTCATCTATGATGTATTCCCACAGGCCCAAAGTAATGGGACCAACCAACTAAGCACTGAAACTTCTAAAATTGATAGCCACAATAAACCATTTGTCTTCATACATTATCTCACACAGAAAGATGTATTTTATATATTAATAGATACTTTCATGAATTCAGACAGCTACACTTTTAGTATACCCAAAAGTCTGTGAGAATACAACATGCATTTTCCTTAGAACTATTCCTTAGAATGACAGTATTCAAATTAGTCTATTGTGCTAACTAGCCCTAAGGGTGGGTCTCCCAGGGTCGTCATTGGGACACTCTGATTGCTGGTCCCAACTGATATCATTGACTTTTATTTTGGCTGACCCATCAGTAACCCAAGGCCAACTGACCTTGGGGACTTCTCACAAGTGTGCTCCCAGACAGTCAAAAGGCTTCCTTTATAAGTGAGCAAGAGGAAGCCCTAAGTCTTGTAGATTTGCCCTTTTTTCTAAAGGAGGACACATTTTGGGGCCAGATTTGCTTCTCTCTTAAATATACTGTTTCAATTTAATAATATAAAATGATCATTGTCCTCCTGCAACTTTCCTATTATCACCTGAGTGGAACAAATATAAGGTGGAGTCTTGGAGAAATGTCACCTGACAGTCCTGAATAAGAGTCTTATTCTCCACAACAGCCCAGTAGCATGCCAGGAGTTGTGTCCCAGATGGGAATGAATGGCTGGGTCACGGAGGCAATTAGATCAGAATACCAAGAGCCACTTCCGGGTAGATGTCATTTTTGATAAAGGTTTAAATCAGTTCAGTCATCAGTAGCAAATATCTGTAATTCTGAAGGTCTCCCTGGGTTTTACAGGCCCACTGTTCTTCCTTAACTCTCCTATAACTGTACCCAGTTCAATTTGCTATGTTTTCTGCTGAACACATATATAGGATGTAACAAAATGCCTAGATGAGACACATACTGATTCCAATATCCAAGTAGTCCAATTAAAGCGAGGGCTTCTTGTTAGGTAGCAGTGAGTAAGTCCCCTTGCTTCATTGGAGACTGAGTTTTGAATCTTAGACTACATATCTCTCAAGAATTTGTCTTGAATAATTTGTCTTGGTTGGCTAGCCTTTAAACCTTATAAGGATTAATGAGTAACCTTGCTTTCATATGAGTCAGCAGCCAATGTCACCAATTCTTTATTGGGGCCTAACAGCAGGATATCATCAAAGTACTGAAACCAAGTCATCCAAGAAGAGGGAGGGATTTTTTCCATATGTCTCCATATGCATTGGAGATGAACAGCAGTGAAAGCTAAGTAAAACAGGAACAGCATAATAATCATTCATGTAAGTCTTAATCTGCAGTAGCTTTAGGGACAATAGCTGAATCAGTTGGCAGTAAACCACCTAAACTCCCACTCGCCATCAGCCTTTTTCTTTTTAACCACACATTCAAAGCTTTTGTTTTAAAATGCAGATGCTATCAATACTCTTAGTGCCTTTAAGTTCTTCATCAAAATCTTCACTGCATTTTCTCTTCCTTCAATTTTTTATTATTTCCATAATAAAATATGGGAAAGAATTGGAAGTCTAGTTGTTGATTTTAGTACAATCCTCCCACTATCACTGCCTTACACGAGGCTTTTCACAATTGAAAGAATTTCCTCTTGGGACTTGTGAGTGTTCACAGTATATGCATATAAATTGGTAATAATAACTGTACATCAAGAGGTAAAGTTTAACAGCAGTGGAGCATGGCAGGCTTCCAGATGAGTGAGCCCACATGGTAACAGTTATTCCCTTCATTATTGAACTATATTTCTAAATTCATCCATATCAACAGTGACCCTTGTTTCTCAAAAGAAGACCCAGATATTTTTAATTGAATTCTTTATTGGTACATTTTATATACAGCTCACAATCACACTGAACACTGGACAGTTTTTTGAGTATTGGCATTGGACAAATCAAACTAGGTTTCCTGTCTTATGTTTATTTTTGCACACTGATTGAACAGAGGTATAAGGCCTCTGGGCCCCTCTGGGAATGAATATTCTTTGACATCACTGCCAGGCCCCTTTCTGCAAATCAAGGTACAGGAGTTTAGAGTCAGACAGTGGAAGTGGTGAGGGAGCACTTTGTCCTGTGATAGCCAATTGGTTCCTTCTCTTGCTCCTCAGAGGTTTATCTCAATGGAGGAATCAGACTCTAGGTAGACATTTTCTGTTTCAAATGGGGAGACAGTTGTCTATTTGTGCTCCTTGTCCCTAACCCACATGGGTCATGTCTGGACCAAATTGCTTAGCACTTAACACATTAATCTCTTCTTTGAGAAAACTGTTCTACAGCCAATTCCATATTGACTAATGACTACATTCCTTTATAAGAAATGTATTCTTATTCACATCCTTTCTTTTATCTATGACTTTAGAGAAAACTTACATGGTTGATATAATTGGATTTGGAAAACTTGATTGTCTTTACATTGGGTATTTTTTGGTATGATGTCAGCATAGCCATGTATTCACTTTCACTTTAGGGAAGCAGAGTAGAGGTATTTATCAGTCATTCTTTGGATGATAGGTGCATTATCAGTATTGTTACTCTGTCCATGATGCAGTCAGTTCAGAGCAGCTGTAGTTACTATATTTCAAACTGTGTCTTCCTTTGTATCCACCCCAAATTTGTCATAATGTTGTCATCTAAACAGAAAATCACAGCAGCAAGCCAGTTTGGCACATGATAACTTTCCTGCTTAAGTAGCACCTGTGAATCATGGGGTCCCATATGAGAGGGTCTACTTGCTACTATTTCCCCTCTAAGAATATAAGAGTTCTCATTTCAGTCCAGAAATACCAGCTGAGTCTTGAAACAGTTTCTCATTCTTGACAGAAGCCATCTCAGGTTTCCTTCTTTTGCTCTTTGACATGAATCTTACTACTCTGTTTGGGGTCATATTGTGATTCTACACAATGGTTGTAGTTGTGGTTGGCCCTTCCTTCCTCCTTTCCTTGCTTTCCTTTCCATGTATGAGTCAAATGATTAAACTCTTACTTCATACTGTGCTACACTTGAGCCCTTTTATTTTGAGACAGTGTTTTACCAAGTTCAAGCCAATTTGCCCAGGCTAGGCGTGAACTGGTGATCCTCCTGTGATAGCCTCCCAGAACTCTGGGAAAACAGGGATGCACCACCACTATTTGTGGCTTTCAACCAGGGAGAACTGTGCCTTCCTCCTTAAGAGGAACTGAGGGCAATCTCTTATTCCACTCTGTAGATGAGAACACTATTTGGGCAACTCATCACAATCTGATTTCTTACTACTCGGTGCCTATTTATCTACTCACTTCATGTTATGACAGCAGACACTTATACTACCTTTCTTCTACTACCTGAGCAAACATATTCTCTCCTAGTTCTGAAGTAGTTTCTTTATGTCCTTTTTTATCCCAAATGCCCCCTCCCTCCTCTCATCCACAAAGTCATTTGTCAATAGTGGCATTTTGCTATGCCAAAATGATGTAGAAATCTACATACCTATAGGACAACATGAAATAACCAGACTAAGATTACTTAAGGGCATGACTAAGTAAGTCAAAGAAGACAATAAAATTCAGTTGATCAAAACAAGAAGTTTAATACTTACAGCAAAGTAGACAGCTAGAGTATTATCCTGGTAACACCACTTCACCAGTCCCCAAGTCCTACTGTGTGACAATATAAAAGTAGTGTCATTATAGCAGCTCCAATCCAGTTCCATGAATTTCACTACAGTTGAACAATGTGGGCCATTAATTTAGTGCATTTATATAGCAAGCAGGTAGCCAGCCATTCATTCTATCTCAGGGAGTGAGTGTTCCCACAGCAATCCTGCTGTGGTATCACCTCAGGAAGCATCCATTATGCTCCTAATTCCCATGCAGAATCTCAACATCCATTTACACATATGTATCTCAGATAATGTCCCTATCTTTGAGCAAGATTTTCCACTTTCTTAGATAAAATCTTTCCTCCCAGAGCAGAGATTGTACTTCCTTATTCTCCTTGTAATGGGGCCTGAGAACAGGGCCTGCTAACTGACACCTAGGCAACAAGAGTGTGGGGTTGGATGTTTCATAATGTATGTCATCCATGTTGGTAATGCATCTCCAGGGCCTGAAAACATGGGAGGTTACTCCTATCTCACAAGGTGGAAGGGTAGGTGTGGGAGTACTACTTATACTTGTAAAGTTAAAAGGACCTACCCAATGGTTCAAAATTTTTAGGTTTTCCATACCAATCTCCTCATCTAAGGCATCATGGGTGTATTTTTCATGAAGTCTCTACCTTTGACATAATGAATCTCTTCAAGTCATGTATCCAGTGTTATTTTAAACCTCTCCCTCCTTTGCAATTAGGTCTTGGCCCTGAGTTTCAGCTCCATCTTCCCTTTTCCTGTGAAATACGAGGATCTGTTTAAGTACTTCTATAGAAGCCTTCTAGATGTTATATGAGGTTTGGACTAATCCAAGGCTGTGAATTTCTTTTAATTTCTAGAAGTATTAATTTTCTTGAGACAGAGTCTTGCTATGTAGTCCAGGGTGGCCTTGAATTAACCACATAGCCTCAAGCTCACATTCCTCCTAAGACTCTCAAGTGCTAAATTTACAGGCATGTGTGTCGTCCTCAGTGTATACTCTTAAGTTCACTGAAGTTTAAATTTTGTAAAAAAAGTGAAGAACAGGAAAGTGTACAGCTTGATGAGTTTGCACTATGAACACACCATGAACCAGCACCAAATAGAAAGCAGAACATTGTCACATCTCATAATGTCCCTTCTTGCCTGGTTCAAATCATTAAACCTCCCAAGGATTAACACTAATCTGACTTCTATCACCACATGTTAGTTATACTTTTAAGCTTTCTATAAGAGGAGTCTTAAATATATTCTTTTATGATTAACTTCTTTGCTTAACATGCTTCTGTAACACTCATTTTTTGTGGGTAGTTGGAGTTTTCATTGCTGTACACTATTTCATCATGTAACAATACCAAAATTTATTCTACTTTTCATGTACATTGGATCAGTTTCAAATATTTTGGCTATTATTGATAATGATTATATAGACACTCTCACGTTTGTGTTCTAGTGCACATATGCATTTACTTCTGTTAATACCAAGTGAAATTGCTGCACCATAGATTGTACATAAATTCATATGTATTAGATTTTGTCACATACATTTCCAAGAAGGTGGAACTAATTTTCAGTTCTGCAGTGTGCACCAATCCCAGTTGCTCTATTTCCTCACAATGACATAAAATTTCTAGTAATTTTTTTTATTTTGCTTGTTAAGATGCAAGAATGAAAGCTTTACAATATGGCTTTAATTTTTATTTCCCTAATTGTGATGAATAGTGAAATTGAGAACCATTCCATTTGTATTAGCCTTTTTTTTTGAAGTGTCTGTTTTCCCCCTATTGAGATGTCTGCCTTTTCTTATGGTTATGGAAGAATACTTTATATATTCTGGTCACAACTCTTTTGTCAGATACATTTATTGCTCATGAGTACTTTTTCTTTCTAAATGATGTCTTTAGTGCCTTCTCAGGGGCACTCTGTTGGCCTTTCAGGCCATCTTCTGACATCTGAGTGGAAGCCTTTCTGACTCTACAACTCTTGCATTCTTCATGCATCTGAAACTAGAACTGCCTGGATGACATTAAGGTCTGCCGTCAGCTGGAGCAGCAGTCATGCTTCCTTCTCTCTTAGCTGTAGGAACCGGATACCTATGAGCCAAATCCCAAGAAAAAACTTTCCTGGGCCACCAACATTTTGAAACACGATGCTCTAGAGCTCCCTTCTCAGAGCAATCTTACATTTGTGAAATTTCGAGACTGCAAGGCTGGAGTCCTTCTACTTCTGTGATGCCTTCAGGTCATTTGTCTATTCTTCTGTTCCTTCTCGGCAATCAAGATCTCCTCTGTTCTATTTTTGCAATCCACAGCTTTCTCGAAGCTTCCTTTCTGGTCAAATTCAGAATGTTTTAAGTCACTCTGCTGGGGTCTTTGCTGTTTTAAAAAAAATTATCTTCATTGGTACATTGTATGCACACATCATATCATGATCACACCCGATACTGGGAATTTGTACCAGTACATGATGGGCTCCTTGCTCTTGATTCTCAACACAAATCTGGCTAAAAGCTCCCATCAATAGCTATGCCACAGCCTCAACCTTAGACTACCTTGAAATTTCTTCTGCCAGATTAATCTGCCACCCTTAATCTCAGTCTCAGGCTAAATCTCTTGACATGAGCAAAAGGCAGACAGACTTTCTGCCAAGGCATAGAACACATCCCCTGAAGTCCAGCAGCCAATGCAGTTCTTCCAAGCAGAGACCTCCAGAACCTCATCTTCACCAGCAGCATTTCTGTCAGACTTCTGGTCTGAGCTCTAACCAGAATCACCCATCAGGTACAACCTCAAGCATGCCCACTTTGCTCTTTCAGCCTGCAACTCCAACTCTTTCCCTTCCTTTAAGCAAACTCCAAAGGCCCCTAAACCACATAGTCAGGTACAGTCAAAGCAACGACCTCCCTTCTCAGGTATCAAATTCTGCCTTACTTTCTTTTCTTATTGCTGAGACATAATATGTGACACTGACAAGAGAAAAGGGAACAGGTTCATTTAGCTCACAGTCTGTAGTTTACCATCAATTATCACCTGGCTCTCAGGTCTGTGTGGCAGGCAGAGGAGAAACAGTCCTCGGTGGGCATAAGGTAATAAAGTAACAAGGGACAGTCACAGCTTTTTTTGTCCCTTATATCTTATCCAGGCTACTTAGTGTAGGTAGCATGCACACCCTTAATCCTAGTGCCCTTGATTCTAGAGTTGCACCATG
Source organism: Thryonomys swinderianus (assembly GCA_004025085.1). Classification (NCBI taxonomy): domain Eukaryota; kingdom Metazoa; phylum Chordata; class Mammalia; order Rodentia; family Thryonomyidae; genus Thryonomys; species Thryonomys swinderianus. The sequence goes on along the minus strand of PVIC010041933.1, from coordinate 4,550 downwards.
AATCAGTCCCAGCATTTTTAGATCTAAACCATAACATTTTAAAGGGCAGGGTCTCAATAAGCTGCCCAAATTGGCCTCAAATTTGTGATACTCCTATCTTACTCTCCTGAGTAGTAGGGACTAAAACCACATGCCAGTTTGTTCACTTTGGTGGTGTCCTTTAAAGAAAAAAAAATTTTTTTCTTGAGACAGGGTCTCACTTTGTAGTTCAGGCTGGCTCTGAGCTCACTATGTAGTCCAGGCAAGCCTTAAACTCAGCAATCCTCCTGTCTCTGCCTCCTGAGTGCTGGGATGACAAGCGTGAGCCACCACGCCCGGCTAAAGAACAAATTTTTAAGAATTTTTTTATGAAACTCAGATTAGTCATTTTTTTCTTTGCATACACTTTTGGTATCATATCTAAGGAGTCCTTGCCTAACTCTGGTCACGAAGATTTATTCGTATATTTTTATCTAAGGACTGTAGCTGTTATGTTCAGGTCCATGATTCATTGTGTATTAATTTATCTATGTTGTCATACAGAATTCCAAACCTATTATTTTACATAAAAATGTGCAGCTGTTATAGCATCATTTGTTGAAATGACCATCTTTTCTCCCACTGAACTATTTGGCACCTTTATCAAAAATTTACAAACTACAATTGGAGTGACTGTGAAAGTTTCCTTTTATAGTTAATTTTTTGAGAAATCTTGTAACACTGCTGAATGTTTCAAATATTTTTGTGGTCTAATGAGATAACATGTGTCTTTTGGTACTTTATTTTATTAACATAATATATTAGTTGATACTCTGATATAAAACAATTCTGCTAATCATGATGCATAATCCGTTTTATGCATTGTTGATTTTGATTTGCTAGTATTTTGTTGGGGAATTTTGCCATCTTCATTCATCAAGGGACAGTAACCTTTAGTTTTCTTTTCTTGGTTTTGGTATCAGGGTAGTACTGATATCACAGAATCAATTAGAAAGCTTTTCTTCTTCCTTCTCTCCCTCCTCCTTTCTCCCCTCCTTGTCTTCCTTTGCTTCCTGATAAATTTTGTGAATAATTTTATTTTTTGTTTCTTAAATATTTGATAAGATTCACCAGCAAAACAGTCAAGAGTTGGGCTATATTTGTAGAGATATTTTAAGTACTGATTTAAATTCTACTCTTTATAAGTCTTTTCAGACTTTTTTCTTAGTTTTTAGTAGTTTGTATTTAGTAATTTCTCAGAAATTTCTTATTTCCTATTTCTAATCCCTTTTATTTCTTTAAGTGTTGTAACAGGGCCTTTCCCTTATTTATAATGTCAAGAGTTTAAATTTATCTCTATTTTTCTTAATCGTTATAACCAAAACTTTGTAAATTTTACCGATCTTTTCAAAGAACAAGTGCTTAATTATTATTTTTCAATTCTGTTTCACATATTCACTCTAATTTTTATTTATTTTCATCTTCTTGCTTTAGGTTTAATTGACTTTTACTTTTCAGATGAATTCAACATATTTGGTTATAACTATGAACACAAATGACAAAAGATAAATATTAAGAAGGTAAACTAATTTGTTAAATGGATGAAAGGTTGAAATGTCATTTATGTGGCAAGAGTTCATATGCATGGTTTATAATGATAGAATAGGATCTTCAGCATCATTTCTATGACCCAGAAATTCATTTCACAGTTGTATACCTCAAGTGAAAAATAAGCCATCCAAAAACACTTGTACAGCAATAAAACCAGGATCACTTTTTATAATAGCTCCAAATTCAGACCTTCAGAAGGACACAGACTAATGGATGGATAAGTGAATAGTCAATCTGTATAATGGTACATTACTCAGCAATGAAAAGGATGAAGTACTGAAACATGAAACAACAGGAATAAACCTTGGAAACAATATGCTAAGTGACAGAAACCAATTATAAAATACCAAATATTGTACATTAAATTTGCACCAAATGTTTAGTTTCAGCACATTAATAAGAAATAAGGCTAGAATAGTAATTACCAGGAGACTAGGAATGCTTGTGGAAAGGTACTTTCAAAAGCTACAGAGATTTGCTTTATATAATTTTTTTTTTTGAGACAAGGTTTTGCTTTGTAGTTCAGGCTGACCCTGAGCTCACTATGTAACCCAGGTAAGCCTCAAACTCAGCAGTCCTCCTGTCTCTGCTTCCAGAGTGCTGGGATTACAGGTGTGAACCACCACACATGGAACTGTAGTGTGTGGTACTGATTGCTGGTGGGGATGAGTCACCACACCCGGGATTGTTGTATGTGGTTACCGGGGATTGAACCAAGGACTTTGCGCCTGCTAAGCAGGAGCTGGAAACACTGAGCTAAGTCTTTGGCCCCTATATAAAATTTTTAAAGTACTAAAATTGAATAGTGACATTTGCACAATTATGTTGGTATAATAACAGCTACACTTTTAAATGGCTGATTGTGGAATATGCAAATTATTTCAGGAAACTATTGAAAGAAAGGAAAGAGAGAAAGATAGAAAGAGAGAAGAGATGGTAAAAAGGGCTAAGAGATGTGCAAGAAAATCTCCCTGAAGGAGAGAAGCCAAAGCTTTGGCAAAATAAATATAGAAAACTAAAACAAAAAGTATAATTTGAATAATGTAAGACATAAACCATAGATTCAACATACTATACAAACTCAAACCATGCTGCAAGCAAAAAATATGAAACAAAAAGCACAAAGAAAAAAATGTACATGGAAAAGATCAATAAAATTTACAGAACATATTTAAATAGAATTTACAATAGTAAATTGGCTAAAATAAATGTTTAAAGCCCAGAAGCAATAACCACTTCAAAGTTTGAGGAAGCAACTCGAATATTTTGATAAGCCTTTTCCCAGACCTCTAATTTTAAAAAGCTTGTCCATAAAACTGCTCTTGAGGACACACTAATAAGTGACATAAATAGACCACAGTTATGTAAATACCGTATCTTTTCTCTGGTATGAGAACCTGTAGATATAAATGAGCTCTAGAATGTATGATAGATTTTATAAAACAGGAAATATTCAAAGGGAATGTGGTGGGGGAATGTAATGATGGGAAAGAATAAAGATGATTTGGAAAGTAAAAGAAATAGCATGTATATAAGGTGTAGGTGATTGTGGGTGGGTAGGGATATGGGTAAAAATGAGAATTAATTTCTGTCATATACTGGTACAAATTCCCCAATGTTGAGTGTGATTGTGAACTATATATAAAATGTACCAATAAAGAATTCAATTTTTAAGAAAAAAACAGCTCTTCAGAGAAAAGACCTCATACAGAATTGGGACTCGTATATTTGAACCAAGGTAGTTGCTTAATAATAATATTCCTTCATATTTATGGAGAAACATACTTACAAAATTGATCTGTCCATTAAATTCACTTGTTCCTTTTGGAATGAAATTATTTTATTATAGTGACAAATAGAAACAGGAAGCAGAGGCAAAATGCTGTTTTCCAGGCTTTTTTCTAGACTTCCTGTCTAATTCTGTTGCCACAGTGGGTTTACACTAACAGGGATAGTCAGGGATAAAGAAACAATAGGGTTTTCAGAACCCCTGCTCTAATGAAGTCCAAAATGCAAGATAGCTAATGTGAAATAGGAAGAAAATATTCAAAAGGAAAAGGGAAAGGCGATGGGGAAATTAAAGAAGAGAAAGAAAAATTTGATAGTAAAAAAGGAAACAAAGCTTATGTATATAGGAAGGTGGGATTGTAGGGAGGGCAGGGGGGTGGGAAAAATGAGAATTGTCATGTTATGTAGAGGTAAAAAATCTCAGTGTTGAATGTGAACGTAATGTATGTATAAATGTACCAATACAATCAATTTAAAAAGCAGAATATATAATGTTGAGGTTTGAATTTCAGCTCTCCCTTACTTACCAACTGATTCTTCCTAAGTATATGTCATCTCAAGGAAAACCTCAATAAATCCTTCAGATAGTATGTCATTCTTTTACCCTCTGTAACTTAGTTTTCATGCATAGAAACAGTAGATAGATGAGAGAGAAATGAATTAACATGCATAAAAAGCATTTATTAAAAAGAAATTAAATATTATTATGAATGTTGGCTAAGCAAACAAAATCCGTAAGATATTCAAATGGAAAGAGAGAAACACATGCAGAAAATAACCCCATGGCTATGTGCTTTCACAACTGTTTTGTGGAATTTGTTTCTTTCTATCTTCTTTCTTTTCTTCTCTTTTTATTTTCTTTTTTTGAGACAGTGTCTTGCTTTGTAGTTCAGGCTGGCCCAGGCCAGCCTCGAACTCACAGCAATCTTCCTGCCTCTGCCTCCTGAGTGCTGGGATTACAGGTGTGAGCCACTATGCCCAGCATTGTGGTGTATGGTACCAGGGATTGAACTTGGGATCTTGTCCTTGCAAGGCAGGTGCAGGAACCACTGAGCAAAATTCCCAGCTGGGATCTTCTCTTTGGCATGAACACCTGTAGATGCAAATGAGCTTCAGAAAGTATGACAGCTTTTATAGAGTGCAAAATTTCTATAGGAAACTTGGTGTGGGAATGTGATGAGGGGAAGGAATAA
>PVIC010041931.1:0-16014 GCA_004025085.1 Thryonomys swinderianus | reverse complement strand
TGAGGGGAAGGAATAAATATGATACAGAAAGAAAATAAAAGAGCATGTATAAGGGGGGAGGAGGGGGGAGTGGGTAGGGATATGGGTAAAAATGAGAATTAACTTGTGGCATATACTGGTACAAATTTCCCAATGTTATATGTGATTTTGAGATGTATATAAATTGTACCAATAAAGAATTCAATTAAAAAAAATACAGTCTTGCTAGGAGCAGTGAGAAATGAAAAAAGTTTAAAACATTACTATTCATTGTACCATGAGAAATATGAAATAATGAGCTGGGAACAGTGATTAGAAGCTGTAGTCTCAGACCACGGCAGATCACTTGAGCCCAAGAATTTGCCTCCAGCCTGGACAACATAACAAGATACTGACTATATGTGTGTGTGTGAAGTAAGGAAAAACTTTAACAAATTTGCAAGAAAGACCTGTATACTGAACACTTAAAAAAAAATAAAAGAAAGAGATTAGAGAAGATCTAAATAAACAGGGTAAATAATACTAATGGATCAGAAACTGAGTATTGTTAAGATCCTAAAATTGAGCTATCCATGGAGCACAGTGCTCACTAAAATCTTGTCAACTTAGTAGAAATCAACAAGTTGATTCTAAAATGTTATGAAAACATAAAGGAGCTAGGGTCGCCAAAAGCTATTTGACAAAGAAAGCCTAAACCAAGAGGACTAACAGTACCTGATTTCATGATTTATTATAAAGCCAGAGTAGTTAAGAGAGTATAGTACTGAATTGGGCAGTGATAAATTTACAGACCAAAGGAATGTAGTAGAGTCCAGAAATAGACTGGTGCATACATGGTTAATGAAATTTAGCAAGAGAGCCAAGGTAATTCAAGGGAAAATGATGGTCTTTTTAACAGATGGTGTTGAAGCAATTGAATATCCGTACACAAAAATAGATAAAAAGAGCCAAACCAATAAATGAATCTTGACTTATTTCACACCACACACACAAATTAACTAAAAATGAATCGTAAGAATAAAACTACAAAATTTCTAGAAGAAACCATAGGTGGAAACCCTTGAGATTTTGAGTTTGGCAATGATTTTTTTAAGATAAGACGGGAACACACTTTTTTTTTTTTTAAGTTTGGTGAACTGGACTTCACCAAATTAAAGAAATGAAAATGAAAGACAACTTAAACTCCTATCCCATCCCAGGACCAGACAAGGAGAATTTGTTTACAAAATAGTTTTTTGTTTTTTGTTTTAATTTTTGAGACAGGGTCTCGCTTTGCAGTTCAGGCTGGCCCTGAGCTCACTATGGAGCCCAGGCAAGCCTCGAACTCAGCAATCTTCCTATCTCTGCTTCCCAAGTGCTGGCATTACAGGCGTGAGCCACCATGCCTGGCCAAAATAGATATTTGATAAAGGATTGTATCCAAAATATCTAAATTTTATAACTTACAAAGAAAAGCAATGGTTTTTTAAATGGACAAAAGTTTTGAATAGATGCTTTCAAAAAAACGAGCAAAAGAAAACCCATTAGGAAAATGCAAATTAAAACCATAGGGAAAATCTACTTTATATCCACTAGATTGGCTAAAGTAAAAAAGACTAAAATACCAAGTGAAATATCAAGGAAGAATGTGAAAGAATTTGGCAGTTTCTTGTAGAGTTAAACAAATAACATACAATCCAGCAGCTCCATTCATAGGGTTATTTAAGGAAAATGAAAATATATCATCATAGAAAAACTTGTGTAAGTAGGAACCAGGGGTTTAGCTCAGTGCTGGCGCTTGCCTTGAAAATGCAAGGGCTTGAGTTGGATCCCTGGTCCCCCCCAAAAAAATTTGTATAAACATGTTTATATTACCTTATTCATAATAGCTGAAAACAAACTATATAGCACGTTAACTTGTAGGTAGATAAAAGAAACTGAGATATCTGTACAATGGAAAACAATTGAGCAATGAAAGAATGAATTATAGACAGACAAAACATGGCTAAATTTGAGAAACACCATGCTGAGTAACAGAAAGCAGACACCGAAAAGTACAAATGGTGTGTGTGATCTTGTTCATATGAAATTCTAAAAAAGGTGAAACTGTAGTGAGGGAAAGCAGATCATTGGTTGCACTGTGGGAGTCTGAGGCAAGAAGATCACAAGTTGGAGTCCATTTTGGGCCAAGTAACAACTTGGTGAGACTTCATCTGAAAATAAAAGAAAGGCCGAAGATGTACCTGAGTATAAAGGTCCTGGGTTTAGTCTCCAGTTCTGGAAAAAAAAAAAAAAAGTAAAGCAATTGGGGAAGGAGATATAGATGTAGGAATAGCCACTTCACATGACTGTAGGAAGTGCCTCATGCTCAGTAAATATTTTATTGACTTTCTGTCTCTGCCACTTACCAAGGTGAAATGTAAACTCTTAAGTTTGTATATAAAGGCTTTTAAATCTGATGCCTCCTATCTTGCTAACTTCACCTCTTGCCATGCCTCACCCATATAGACTTTCTTTAGTTTCAACTATGGACATCCCTGAAGTCTCTTAATTGACTTTTTTTTTTTAGACAGGGTCTTGCTTTGCAGTTCAGTCTGGCCCTGAGCTCACTAGGTAGCCCAAGCAAGCCTGGAACTCAGCAATCTTCCTGCCTGTGCCTCCTGAGTGCTGGTGGGCATGAGTCACCACGCCCAGTATTGTTGTATGTGGTTACTGGGGGTCAAATCAGGGACCTTGCACTTGCTAGGCAGGCACTAGAACCACTGAACTAAATCTCCAGCCCTTGATTTTTTTATACACTCACCTTTCTAGGTTGTTCTTCTCCCTCTTTGCTTTTCCAAATGGCAAACTCCTAACCTCCTAGGCTATAGTCGACTTTGATTTCCTCTGTGGAATATACCTCACCTTCCTCTGTGCCTTTGTAGCACTCTCTTCTGTGCCACAGCATTCACTGATTTCAGGATTGTAGACATTTTTTTTCTTAGCTCGAATTAGACCTGAGCTCCTTAAGGGCAAGGAAGTATGTCTCTTTCATCATTTCCCACTAGCTTTTCAAATCTGTACAGAATAAAGTCCAGGGCTTTTGATGTGCCATGAGTGGCCCTTCACAGTCTGTCTTCAAACTGTCTTCATTCTGGTCTCATCTCCTGTCACCATCTGTGCACCCTCAACTGGCAGCCATTTGCACCAGCTTGTGATCTTCTCAGCATGTCCCAGTTTGGACTGACCACACATATTCTATTTACATGCGGCTTTCTTTTGTGAAATGTCATCTGTTGGCAGGGGCTCTGTTTTCTTCAGGATAGCATGTTCTTTTTATCAGATTTTAAAAATGTATATGCTATTTCAAGCACATACAAGAAATAGAGAGTAACATATCAACCCCCCTGTGTATATATCCAGTGGTATGGGGGCAGGATCTCACTGAATTCCCCATTTCTACTCCCTGATCAAATTTTCTTCCCTCCTTCCTCAGAAAATAGTGACTATTCTAAATGTAGAGCTTATCATTCCATATATACATATATTTATATTATCACTTCATATGTTTTATTTATAAAAGCATCTCATTGTTCTACACTGAAAACAAATAATAGCACTTTGTTCACATTCTATAAGCATAACTGTTTTTCATTCAGCCTTGTTCTTGAGACTTACCCATTTTAATACACATAATTTTAGAGCATTTTAAATTGCTATATGGTTATTTCATGGTATGACTATCCTGCAGTTTATCCATTCTCTTCTGGGTCATTGTTTAGATTGTTTTTAGTTTTGTCATTGTTACCACAGGCTATCATGAACATTCTTGTGTTTAAAAACTAGGCTTTTTCTAATTTTAAAAAAGTCTGGCAAACATCTCCCAACTGAGTGAATTTGAAGCACACTTGAAGATTAGCCATACTTTTTGGTTTTTTTTCAACCAGACTCACCTTTTTACATACAAATATGGTGCCTTTATTACTTAATCTAACTGGCATTAACTAGAGCTACTTGATGCAGAGCCTTAGGCAAAAGTAACTTTTCTCAGCAATTTGCAAGTCATGTCTTATATAAATTTAAGTCATTTTGCCTTAAAAATGTTAAATGAAAGCCAAAATTAGAATTTTAAAAAACCACTAAACTTTGAAAGCACTAGCTATAAGATTGGAGGAAAAAGCCTATTAACTTGTATGAGGGTAACAACTTAGAGTGTGAATTCTGTTTCTCATTCATGATAGAAACTTGGAAGTGACCTCAAATTATCTATTCTTACACAGAATTTCTTGAACATAGCTGGAAGCAGTATCCCCAGCTTCTTGGGATGTACTGTTTGAACATTTGATGTCCTTAATAAGTCAAAATTTCCATCATGCTCAACTGAAATACCTTATGTTTGAATTGAAGCTCACTTCCTTGTTTGGTCTCCTACTACTAACAACGAAAACAGATTGTTAGTATTCTCTTATAAAATAAATAAGTAAACAGACTAGCTTTTCTTTTCCAAAGGAGTATTTCCAGTATTTTTTTTTTTTTTTTTGAGACAGGGTCTCGCTTTGTAGTTCAGGCTGGCCCTGAGCTCACTATGTAGCCCAGGCAAGCCTGGAACTCAGCAATCCTCCTGCCTCTGCCTCCCGAGTGCTGGGATGACAGGCGTGAGCCACCACGCCCAGCACTGTGGTATGTGGTATTGATTGCTGGTGGGCCTGAGTCACCATGCCCAACATTGTATGTGGTTACCAGGATCGAACTCAGGACCTTGCGCTTGCGAGGCAGGCACCGGAACCACTGAGCTAAATCTCCAGCCTTATTTCCAGTATTTTTACTGGTGTTTCTGATTCATGTGTGATAGCTTTCTTGAATTGATGATTACAGTTGCTGTAGGTTGTTTTTATTGTGTTCGGAAGGAACACTAATAAGAAAGACAGAGACTGATTATCCTAGGTGTGGTGAGCCCATATGGCAGCTCCTGAGCTCTTATTTGTTTGTTTCCTCGTCCCTTCCTTTTCTGAACACCAAGATTTCTTCTTGAAAAGATGTTTACTGCTGTCCTTTTTTTTTTTTTTTTTGAGACAGGGTCTCGCTTTCTAGTTCAGGCTGGCTCTGAGCTCACTATGTAGCCCAGGCAAGCCTCAAACTCAGCAATCCTCCTGTCTCTGCCTCCCGAGTGCTGGGATTACAGGCGTGAGCCACCACGCCAGGCACTGTGGTATGTGGTATGGATTGCTGGTGGGCGTGAGTCTCCACACCCAGCATTGTATGTGGTTATCAGGGATCGAACTCAGGGTCTTGGTGCTTGTGAGGCAGGCGCCGGAACCACTGAGCTAACGCTCCGGCCCACTGCTGTCCTTTTTTGTTGGTCATCTAATTTATGCCTCTTGAGACTTGCCATATCCTACGCTAGAACTGACTGCCAAATTTCTTTTAATCTCAATAAATTTCTGGAATTCTATTTATGATAGAAAATGTATTACACCCAATTAGAATAATTTAATTTTCTTCTTTGTGCATTTCCATGTTAACATGTAATCTCAATATATTATCTCTTCCTCTGCATCTCTTCCAAAATAATGTGAATATTTTAAAGTATATATCTAGGATCTAATCAGTAACTCCTATGTGGCAGCTTTATTGCAATGAATTTATCCTGTAAAGAGTCTCAGTTCTGCTAAAAAATTATGTTTAAGGGTGTTGATTGTAATGCTATTTATAATATAAAATGCTGGCGACAATTGCAATTTTTTAAATTGAATTCTTTATTGGTACATTTTATATATACATCATGATCACATTCAATGGATTTTTTTTTTTGAGATAAGGCCTCACTATTTAGTTCAGGCTGGCCTTGACCTCAACTATGCACCCCAGGTTGGCTTTGAACAGGCTGCAGTCTTCCTGCCTCAGCTTCCCAAATGGTAAGACTACAGGTGTGTACAACCACACCTTGCCATAATTGCATTTATTAATTAGTTACTAATAATAGATTAAGTTTATATATGTATATATATATATACACATACATACACACACACACATATCATTTCACTGGCCCTCAATAAATGTTGACTGAACAAAGGAATTTATTGCTACATGGAAAAGTACAAAGTACCAAAGAATATACACTTTGCACAATTAAAAAGATGGATATATATATACATATAGTATGCATTTATATACATACCTTGATGCATATAACACTTCCAGAATTATACAATGAAGTCATAATATAAATTATCATGAGAATAGTACTGAGTGGGAACCATGATGTTTATTTTTAAACTCTTGTGCATAAAGCAAAACCTTGAATGAAGACCTAGACAAATAAAATAATTAGAAACATAATGCTTGTACCTTCACAGGTTACCTTCATAACCTCCTTTGGATAGTACTACCACCCCAGACTTCACATCTCTGCTTTTGCCTCTGTGCTCTACTATCTGTTTGGAAATGCTCTCTGTTCTCTTGCACAAATAAATCTTTCTTATTTTCAAAATTAATGACTAACCCCTTTGTGAAACTTTACTGAACTTCCATTTCACAGAAATCTGTCTTTTAAATATGTGCTTAGCTCATACTCAGTTCCATATGGTCAGTTATTCATTCAGTAATTAATTTTATATAATCTATTTTTATTATGTATTTTTATTAGTACATGTTTATAGTACATAATGATCGTGTTCCTTGTAGGAAGTTAGTAAATGGTACATGGCACATCTTAAATATTATCTTTTAATTTTTTCTTCACCCATATGTTATATTCCTTATATAAGAAAAATCATAAATATTGAAGTTTGTGTTTCTGATTTATTTCACTAACATTATGGATTTAAGGTACATCCATTTTCCTACAAATGCATCAAATTTCTTTCCTTACAGTAAGTAGAGTGCCACTCCATTTTGTATAAATACCACATTTTCTTTATCCACTCATCTCTTGGTGAACATGTAGGGTTTTTCCAAGATTTAGCTGTTGTGAATTATGTTGTCATAAACATGAGTGTCTGTAATGTCATTGTAATGTTATGTTTAACTATTTCAGGGAGATACCTAAAAGGGAAAACTAGGTCCAGTAGAATTTCTTGTTTTACTTTTTTGAGGAATTCCAACTAATTTCCATAATGGTTATACTAGTTTATCTTTCCAATAACAGTAGAATCCTCCCCACCCCAGAGCCTTTGCCAACATGTTGTTATCTAATTTCTTTTTTGTTTTGTTTTTGTAGTTATTATATAAGTTCTTGATAATAACCTTTTTGGAGTTAGATGGAATGTCAGTGTTGTTTTAATTTGCATTTCTCCAATGACCAGCAATGTTGAACATTTTAAAATGTATTTATTGGTCATTTGTACTACTTTTTTTTTTTCTGGTACTAAAGTTCATACTTAGGACTCTGTGTTTGTGAGACAGGTATGGTGCCACTGAACTAAATCCCCACCCTTGTATTTTTTCTGAGAACTTTGTGTTCATTTCAGTCACCTCTTGTTTGACTGGCTCTTTCATTTTGAAGGCTCTGGTTTTTTTATATATTGTAAATATTCTCTATCCGAAGGCTATCTAGCAAAGATTTTTCCCATTCTGTATGTTGTCTCTTTACTCTCTTAATTGTTTCCTATACTGTGCAGAAACTTTTACATTTCATATGATCTCATTTATTGGTTCTGGGTGTTCTTTCTTGTGCCCATGAGATTCTGTTTGGAAAGTTCTTGCCTGTGCCTGTGACTCCAAGAGTTTTACCTATTTTCTCTTCCAACAGATTAAGTGCTTCTGTTTTAACTAGTTTTTTTTTAACCATTTTGATTTTAGTTTAGTACATGGCAAGAGATATGGATCTAGATTCAGTCTTCTACATCTGGATAGACAGGCACCCTTTATTGAAGAGGCTAGGGCCAGGGATTTAACTCAGTGGTTCGGCGCCTGCCTGGCAAGTGCAAGATCCTGAGTTTAATCCCCGGTACCATACACCATAATGCTGGTGGCTCATGCCTGTAATTCCAGCACTCAGGAGGCAGAGGCAGGAGGATTGCTGTGAGTTGAGGTTAGCTTGAGCTGTATAGTGAGTTCAAGGCCAGCCTGAACTACAAAGTAAGACCCTGTCTCAAAAAACTAAAAAAAAAAAAAAAAAAAAAAATTAAAGAGGCTATATTTCTTGTAAAGAAAGTTTTTCACCCCTTTGTCAAAGATCAAATAGCTGAATGTTCTTGGAGTTGTTTCTGCATCTTTGTTCTATCCCATCAATCCATATGTCCTAAGTTTTTGCCAGCATCATGATGTTTTGGTGGTACTGTTTTCTTGTTGTTTTTAGCCGTAACTTTATAGCATAACTTAAAGTTCAGGATTGTGATGCCTCCTGCCTTGCTTTTGTTTTCTAGGATGGTTTTACTATTCTAGGTCTTTCTGGCTCTTATAAACTTTAGGGGTTTTTTTCTCTCTAGTTCTCTAAGGAATGCTATTGTGTTCTATCTATGTATCATTTTGGAAGTAGGGCCATTGTGACAGTATTGATTCTGCCTATCTAGGAAAAGGATATCTTTCCATTTTCTGATGTCCACTTTGATATCCTTTTTCAGAACACTCTAGTCTTCCTTGTAGAGATCTTTCAATTACTTGCTTAGGCTAATTCCTAAGTGTTTAATTTTAACTCTAACCCTAACTGTACAAGCTGTAACCAAGGGAAAAAGTCCAGATTGTTTTATTATTTTCTCTACATTATGGTCCATCTCTCTAACTTCTCTGTAGCTTTTAATTTTCCTGTTAGTTCCTTCCTAAACTTAGTGGACTACTGTTCCTTTTATTCTTCATCAAGTTGTTACATTCCAGTGTCTGGATTCCAGATCTTAGAGAGGCTAAATTTGCTGCTGATTACCATTTTTTATTTCCCCTGTGTAGAGATTTAGAGAATATTCATGGTCTCTATTGTATTTGATTTATATAGCACCTAGCATTATTAGTAAGCATTTTAAAAATTTTTTTCTTTGATAATGTTACTTAAAACTTAAACCTGGAGACGGGTAGTGGCTTTGTGGTAGACCGCTTGGTTAGCCTGCGGGAAGCCCTGGGTTTAGCTCCTAGTACTAAAAAAAGTCTTAATTCTTAAGGACTGAGGAAATAATACAGTGGTGGAGGGTTTGCCTAATCTGCATGAGGCCATGGGCTTAATCCTAGGGAAGGGAGGCTGAGGGGAGCTTTCATGTGTGTCTGTATGTGTATGCAAATGCACGTGTGCAGATTTGTGTCTTTTTATAAATACATATATAAAATATTTTAGAAATAAGGATATAAAACTATATCATAAAAGCATTCTGTGCCTTACACTAGAGAAATTGTCTGATCCAACATACATGTTTAAAAGATGAAAATTTAGATATATACACACATACAATAGGTTCCTAGTATGTTACACTTTGATCCATAAAGTTAGTTCAGGCCCAACATTTATCTCAGTCTGTCCACTGTTTTCTCCAATATATCTCCTATATATATATATATCTCTTTTGAAAATATATCCAATATTTTAAATATAATTTTAAACTGTCAGTCTTTGCTTTTTTTGAGTTTTTCATTTAACCATCCTCTTCACTGTTTTTTGTTGTATAACTAGTATTGTTAATCTTGCTTTTATCATAGATATGAAAAAATGATTAACAAGTAGATTTTAGAATAACTAATGTGCTGTGGAACTTTGTAATTCCACATTAGACCAAGACAAGGTAACAGTTCTCTTAATATAATTGAAATTTCCCCTTTCCTTTTCAGTTTGTTTTCTTTGCTATCTAAAAAACACAACAAAGTTCTGGAACAAGCCACACAGTCCTTGAGAGGTTCACTGAATTCCAATGATGTTCCTCTACCAGATTATGTAAGTAGTTACTTTATCTCATTGATAAAATTTTTCCTTTTATTGTTACATTTATAAATAACAAGACCTCGCCTCAAAATTTTTGCCTTCAGAAACCTCTTCTGTGCAAAAAAAGAAATGAGGTCTCAAGGGGAAAAATTTCTGATTATTCTCAAATGATTAAAGAGAACCCTAAAGTAATAGTTATTATTAATAATTAGAAATCCTGGGCCAGAGATTTAGCTCAGTGGTTCCGCCTGCCTAGCAAGTACAAGGTCCCTGGTTCAATCCCAGTAACCACATACAGTGATATGATATTGGGTGTGGTGACTCACGCCCACCAGCAATCAGTACCACACCCCACAGTGCCAGGTGTGATGGCTCACACCTGTAATCCCAGCACTCAGGAGGCAGAGAGAGGATTGCTGAGTTTGAGGCTTGCCTGGGCTACATAGTGAGCTCAGGGCCAGCCTGAACTACAAAGTGAGACCCTGTCTCAAATAATAATAACAATAATAATAATAATAATAATAATAATTAGAAATCCTAATATCTGAATCAAGAAACCCACTGAAACTAATTACACAAAAAAGAAGGGATTTTATAGGAAATATACAAAAATTTCTCACTGAACCCAGTGGAAGAAGGAAGAAATACACCTGAATTTCACAGAGAACTGTAACCTAAAATTGAAAAACTATGGGGTTCAGGAATGTTCTGTCACTGGGGCCCATTTGTTTCTGACCCTTATTTTTCTGCTGCTTTCTACTAGCCAGATTCCTCTCTTTGCTCACTTGGGCACAGTGTAGCACCCCCAACTCTTCCTCTTCTTCTTGCTAACCAAAACCATGTCTTTGTGACATGAATGAGTACCTTCATCTAACCCATCAGTCTTAAATCCCAGTTCTCATTCATAGGAAAGAGAATCCAGTTTTCTTTTGTCTTACTAATGTGGGATTGTAAACTTATCAGCCATGGTCAGAAGAGAAGCACTGTAACATATTGCCTTTGTCCCACCCACTTTAAAGATAATTCCTTACCACCACCTGACCTTGGGGGATGCTGATGGAATACAATAAAGGCAGCACAGTTGTGAGCCTTGTACAGTGATAGGAAGGAGAGTACATTATGAGTCCCTTTAGGGCAAGGCCACTAACATTTCTAGATTTTAGAACATTGCTTAAATTAAGGTCCTAAAAATTATCTTGCCACAGATTAAGTTCATGAAATTCTAATAAAGACCCAACAATTTATTAGGTTGATATTTAGAAATTTTTAAATTCAATGTTTGAAATGGCAGTGCATTCCAGAGTGCTAAAGAGTTGTTTTGCTTGTTTCCTGTGGTTTGTTTGTCTTTTGAATGATTGTGCTGATATGAGACTGTGGGAATTGTACCCAGACGGGATATCATTCACCAGTAAACAAAGAAAGCTAGGGATAGCCACAACCTGACTGCTGCTCTTTTTTCTCCTGTTTTTTACCTTGTGTTTATGTGTCTCCACTGTATGCTACTATCAAAAGATTTATCAACCTGTTATGATACTGTTTATATTTCTAGGAGTATTTTAAAGACTTTCTTGCTAAGTAGAATATTCAAAATTTTTAAAAAATAGTTTAACAGCTCACCTAATTTTATATTAATGATAAGAAAAAGTCTCTTTCTGATACTTCTTTGGAGACCTCAGGTGAAACAAGATGGCAGTGGGAAATTATGTTTACAGAGAATTTGAATTTGGTTCATCTGTTTTGTTGCTTTTATATAATTGTTAATTAGTGTAGTTGTTGTATCATTTATTCCATGAAAAAGTAATAAGTTTATTTAGTACTAAAGTTGCCCAAGATGCGTTTGTCTTTAAATAGAAATCCATAAAATTTATATTTCTTAGTGGAAATAGGTCATATTTAATGGTATTTGCCAACTATGGAGGTGATTATGCAATGATAAGATAGTGTGAATTTGTCACAAACATTTGAATGCTATTATTGAACTTTACAGTTTTCACAGTCATTGACTGTTTTCTTCTTTCATGAAATTTTCCCAAAATAAAAATTAAATTTATTGAAATATCTGTCCCTAGAAGTACTAGAAAAACTCTCGTTTGAAAGCTATCACTAGCAGTCCTTACTTTAACTTTTGTTGTATGAAACGGAAATCATAGTCTTTTCCAGTTAGGTGGATGACTTGAGTTTCGCTGCCTTTACCATTAATTGGAGAAGATGATTAGCATAGCTTCAGTAGTGTTGCGGTTAGCTGTGACTCAGACCCTCTGGCTTGCACCTGAAAGGTGATTAAAGAAAATACCAGTAGCCAGGTGTGGTGCCTGTAATCCCAGCACTCAGGAGGCAGAGGCAGGAGGATTGCAGAGTTCAAGGCTTGCCTGGACTACATAGTGAGCTCAGAGCCAGCCTGAACTACAAAGCGAGACCCTGTCTCAAAAAAAAAAGAAAATACCAGTAACCTTTAAAATAAGTACTGTAGGGCCAGAGATTTAACTCAGTGGTTCCAGCACCTGCCTAGCAAGTGCAAGGTCCGTGGTTTGATCCCCAGTAACTACATACAATAATATTGGGCGTGGTGACCCGTGCCCCCCTGCAATCAGTACCACACACCACAATGCTGGGCATGGTGGCTCAGGTGTGAAATCCCCAGTACTCAGGAGGCAGAGGCCTGAGGATTGCTGTGGGTTTGAGGCTGGCCTGGGTTACATAGTGAGCTCAGAGCCAGTCTGAACTCCAAAGCAAGACCTTGTCTCAAAAAAAGGAAAAAAAGAGCACAGCATACTCTTATTTCATGCTAACTCAGTGTTTTATTGGTCACTCCCTTAGCTCAAAATAATACTGGTATAAGTGATTTGCACATTTGAAATTACTCATCTTGTCCTTCTCATTTAAATTAGTCATTATCTGGGAAATACTAACATTTTGCTCCTTTTTTAAGTTTTATTTTTGATTTACTAAGTGTCCTTGTCAGCAGCCACATAAAATTTTGTTTCATAAAGTAATGCTTTAGACTTCTTATTCATAAGAGATAGAAAAGGAATAAAAGGATCTTAATGCAGTCCTGAATTCCCATATGCACACTTTCTGTACCAAGACTGAATAAACTATATTAGCAAAGAGTTTGAATAAGTGCTTAGAAACGATCATTTTCTTTTCACTCTAGAACATAGAGTACTTTCAGTCTACCTAGAGGATTCTGAGTTTATTAAGAAAGTGTTTATATTCATTATACTGTATAATTCACAAGTCAGTTGAGTGAAGATACAGAGAGCAAATTGCAAGTTACAAAAACATTAGTATTAGTACGTTAGTATAACCATGTTTGTCTGAACCTCTCAGAGGAACTCCTTCGATGAGGTTTTAGATAATGAGGAAACTGCCCTGGCTGCTCACGGGGAAATAAAACAAAAATTGTCCTCCCGTCTTCTGTGGGGAGAAAGAATGCTCATGATGGAGAATGCTGCTACAGGGACAGGAGAGCTCTTGGTTGACTTAGCCATGCTGTATTGTCTTTATATTGGGATTTTATAAAACTTAATTCAGTAACTGAAAGTGCAGAATTTTTAAAGAAGAATCTCAACAGATTTTATAAAATAAGAATGTACCTTTTATAAACCTTGGTCATATGTTACAGAATCTGAGTATGGAATGTGAAAACAAAAATACCAAATAAGCTGTCACTGCTTTTTAAACTATTATCATGGTTTTAAAAGTAATAATATTGTCACAGTATCATATATGCTTTGTTTCCCTTATTTCTAGCAATTACCTTCGTAACTATTTGAGATGAGAGGAGTCTAACTTTCATTCTAGGTGGAACCCTAGAAATGAAGTTATATTGCTCTTTGTTCATCAAAGAGCTCTCATATCTTTCTGTATGTAGGACTGGCCTGTCATCTAATACTAAGACGTAAATGTAAAGAGATAAGACAAAAAGATCTCAGCCAAAAAGAGTGAAGAGCCAGAATTAGAAAAAAAATAAGAGTATAAACAGTAGCTAAAGTGCTCACTTGAGCAGTACATATAGCAAACAGTAGCTAAAGATTTATCTTTGACTTGCTAAGCAATTTCTTTGTTACCCTTCTAGGTAGATACATACTCAGTAGTTAATATCTCATTTTTACTTTTTTCCTCACAGCTGTACTTTAGCATTGTCCAGAGGTTACACAATGAATGATAGTAGTTGCTCTAACAGCTAACAAAATGAGTTTGTATATTCTTGTATTTTAAATTTTCCTTGTTTTAATTTCTGTTATGGTAAACATCAATATACATAACCTACCTAAAAATAGGTTTTTGAGAGCATTGATGATTTTTAAGAGTATAAGGCTATCTTGAGACCAGAATGTTTAAGAACTCTTGGAATATATGAATTTCCAGATACATACACACAAACTCCCAAAGGTATACTATTTTATTTTGTGTAATT
This sequence comes from Thryonomys swinderianus, assembly GCA_004025085.1. NCBI lineage: Eukaryota > Metazoa > Chordata > Mammalia > Rodentia > Thryonomyidae > Thryonomys > Thryonomys swinderianus. The sequence goes on along the minus strand of PVIC010041931.1, from coordinate 1,813 downwards.
ATTTCTCAGCCAGTAGAATTGAATGCTACTTAAAAGCATACTGATTGTCATATCCTAAGCTTTAAAAAAATAGACTGCAGGGCCAGAGATTTAAGTCAGTGGTCCAGTGTTTGCCTAGCAAGCACAGGGTCCCTGGTTTGATCCCAGTAACCACATACAATACCAGGCGTGATGATTCACGCCTACTAGCAATCAGTACCACATACCACAATACCAGTGTGGTGGCTCACACCTATAATCCCAGCACACAGGAGGCAGAGGCAGGAGGATTGCTGTGAGCTCAAGGCTTGCCTGAGCTACATAGTGAGCTCAGGGCCAGCCTGAACTATATAAAGCAAGACCCTGTCTCAAAAAAAAAAAAAAAAGAATCATAATCATCCCATGTTTATTATCAGACTATTAGGCATTGGAACTAGAAATCAATCACAGAAGAAACTGCAGAAAATTTAAAAAATACTTGGAAACTTAATGACACATTCCTGAACACCCAGTTGATCACAAAACAAATAAAGGAAGACAAACAATTTCTGGAAACAAGTGAGAATGCAAGTACAACACCCCAGTGTCCACAGTGCAAGTAGTTCTAAGGGGAAGCTTTTCCTACAGTGGTCACATTAGAAGACATTGTAAAGGCAGACAAATAACGTCAGGGTACTCAAAAACCAACAAAAATCTAAGCCCAAACCAAATATAAGAAGGGAAATCATAAACATTAGAAGGGAAATTAATGAATTTCAGGCCAAAAAAACTACAAAGAATTAGTGGATTATAGAGCTTCTTCTTTGAAAGAATAAAATAGATAACTCCATAGCCAAATCTGTCAAAAGGAAGAAAGACTTCTCAGAGAAATGAAAAAGAAATGAAGAAAGCAAGAGCAAAATGAATACTATTGAGATTCACAACTTAGTAACTACTATTAAAAATTATATTCCAACAAATTAAAAAATCTTGAAGAAATTAACAGATTCCTAGCCTCATATGAATTACCAGAACTAAAGCTGGTTGAGCTTCTGGGCTTTGAGTGAGGCAAAGACTGATTAAGTGCTTACCAACATCCATTTCTTCTGCCTAATTACAGAGTAGACCAGCATTTTCCAACTCTGTGGTATCTAAACATGGGCTGTAAAACTAGTAGTCAGGGAAGTATAGAAGGAAATAATTTCATCACTGTGCTATCTTCCACTTCCCTTCCTAATCTGCTAACTAAATGCCAGAAACCCAGAGGGAGATTGTAAAGCCCCACGGAATGACCTTGTCTGAATTGCTGAATCATTTCATAGAAGCACAGCCCAGGACCTTATTGGGCTACATTGAAAGTAATCAACATATATAAGGCATTTATTGCATGCTTAAATGGGAAAGGGCTAGACAGAGACATTAAAAATAATAAGCACATGAAAAGATATTGAACCTCATTAGTTATTAGGGAAACAAATCAAAACTAGTATGAGATAATAGTTTGACTAGGAGAAAAAAGACTTGCAATCAAGATCTTCCCCAATGAGAACCCCACAGATCTTCAGGACACCACTGAGAGCCCTGAGAGAACCCCATACACTGCGGTCTGCTCCGCCTGAAACTCCTGCTGGAGAAAGAGTTTCCCACCTCCCCACCCAAGGACTACTTTCTGAACAAGATCTTCCACCAGAATGTGAATGCCAATGGCAAAATCTGCATCAATGAGCCCAAGAGGGAAGGAAGGCCAAGCGGGGCATCTGGCACATGGTGCTATCAAGTGCATACTGGTACACTCCAAACCCAAGTGTACACTCAACAAGGAGGTGGACCATGATGTTGAGAAATTAGAATCATC
>PVIC010041930.1:0-16026 GCA_004025085.1 Thryonomys swinderianus | reverse complement strand
AAATAAATAAATAAATAAATAAATAAAAGAGCAAAATAGGGCTTGAAATAGAAAACAAAGTCATGGAAGAGTAAATAAATATAAACAAGTTAGTTCTAATGAAAAAACTGAATAAGCATTTTAACAAGGTTGATCAAGAAACAAAAGAACACAAACAAAAAAGATTCAGCATCATAAAGATCAAACTACTATACAAACAACAAATCTATGAAGTCACAAATCACTGTACTGTGAAGGATAATACTATTACCTAAAGGCCAACCAACTTGAACCCTTAGATGACTCGAATAATTTCATTAAAGTTAATTAACAGCCACATTTGACACGCAAGTTTTTCTTTTTCTGTTTTTCTGTGGCATGAAGGCCTCCTGCGCAACAGGCAAGTGCTGTCCGTCTGAGCGCCACCCTCCTCCTCAGCCTGTGAGTTCTCACAGCTGTCTTTCAATTTGGATTGATCCTGGCCGGATATTGACCTCTGTGTTCTGGAGTTCAAGTTTTGGAAAAGGATATAAAGCAAAAGATAAAAGCCCATGAAAGTGAACTGGGGATTTTGTAAAACAAAAGCTGGTTCTGCTTGATGATGACCCTGAAAATTAACCTTGCGTGTTAATTCTGTACAGTAATGATAGTCATCTGTAGTCGTCGATCAGCTCTGAAAAATGACATCAACAGGATTTAAGGAATCTTGGACAAATATGGGCATGTTTTTCAGACATATATTTAGTATACAATTCATATTTATTTTTAAAACCAATTCTATGAATCTTGGAGGGAATAGCACTTTGGTCTATTTTTAAAAACTTGGATGGGTAGTTGATCACATAATATCTCTATTTATAATAGCTATTCCTCTTCCCTTGGCTTATATTGGACCTCATTTGCAGAATTTTAAAAGAGACTGAGACATGTGCCTTTAGCCAATGGGGAGCTTTGAGGTTAGAAAAACAATTTCTAGAAACTTTTAATTCTATCCATTAAGAAAATACTTTAGAATATTTGAACACACAAGGCATATAGTTTTTCTTGATCAAATATTTCTGCATGGATATATATATATATATATATATATATATATATATGAGAAAATGATAATGGAACTACTGACAGATGCTTTGGTACAGCTGCAAAACACATATCTCTCAATATCTGTTCATATTCACTTAAGAGATACAGATCTACAAACCTGCTGAGCTGGTATTTCACTTATGCACTATTTTCTGTCTGGTTCTTCAGAGGGGTTATGCATTCCACATATGATCGACATTTTATTTTAACAACTATGTTCTTGGCTTTTCCTTTTTCATGTCAGCTTTACTTTTTAACAGTTTGTTCATAGTAATTTCTCAGCTTCAGACTCTTAACTTGCTTTTCTTCCCTCATAGAAATGTCCTGTAATTTTATTTATTGTTGAAGTGTGCTTCTTGGTCACTATTTTCTACAAATGAGAACCTTTTCCCAAAGGGGAGCAAATTAGTGGAGTTATTCTTCAGTTCCACTTTAAAACCATATTTAAATGCAAATACAATTGCTCACATTCTTTCTGCTTTGCTTCTCATATTTGACCTAAGCTGTCAAGACACTGCCAAAGCCTAGCTTTTGTTCTTGTGATAGTGGCTTTTTGCTTTTGTGTGCACAATTCTGTGGCTTGTCCTACAATTATGTAATGCCCAGGTGCAAGTCATGAGAGAGCTGTGGTGTGCATACACTTCGGTATTTATTAGGCTATTTCATTTCTCATACACACATCCATCTAACACTTTTACTGCTCTCCATGTGAAAATTCACTCCTCTTTTATTCCTCTTACCCAGTTGATAAAGAAACCAAAGGCTGGAGCCTGAGTTATCCAAGATCACACAGTGAGCGGGTAAGGACATAACTGACTAGATTTGATCTCTAGATTGTAGTCTTCAGGGATTCTCCACCACACCCCAGTGGTTTCTTCAAGGTTCATCTCAAATGTCTACCTAGAAAGCATTCTCGCAGCCTTCAAAACAGAAGTCTATTCTTTGAACTTCTATGTGTTTTATTTGTTCCTCTCTTTGGATATTTATCTTTTATCGTTTACTAGGATTATTTGTACACTAGTGCTATAGTTAGGATCTAGAATGCCCCTACAGGTCCACATTTTGAAAGGCTTGTTCACCGGGATGGTGTTATTAGGTGTCTAAGCCTTTGTTGGGTGTCTTTAGGTGGTTCGGGGACCATGGCTTAAAGCAGGTATAAGATTCTCCTTGCTCCCTTTTTCACTCTGCTCCTTGGCTCACTGTAAGACGAGTGCTTTTGTCTGCCACACACTCTCATTATGATGTATGGTACTGTCTTGCCATAGGCCAAAGCAATAGGACCAATTGATTATGAAATGAAACCTCCAAAACTGAGCCAATACAAACTTTTTCTCTTTATAAGTTAGTTGACTGTCTCATCTTTTTTTTTTTGAGACAGGGTCTCGCTTTGTAGTTCAGGCTGGCTCTGAGCTCACTATGTAGCCCAGGCAAGCCTCAAACTCAGCAATCCTCCTGTCTCTGCCTCCCGAGTGCTGGGATGACAGGCGTGAGTCACCACGCCCGGCTCATCTTATTTTTCTTTTTGGTGTTAAACTTCTTATGGCTGGAACCTTTTATTATTATTATTAATGTAACTTAAATGAATTTATATTTAAATAGCCACGCATGACTCGTTACTACCATGTTGTCCAGCACAGTTCTAGTCTATGATGGCATCTCACTCTGATAAATCTGCTTCTTTCTTTGAACCTGATTATGCAATTCTATATCACCTACTTGGTGAAAAATGCCAGTGCTGTCCAGGCTCCAGATTGCCGCTATCTGCTTCCCTCTGTGAGAGAAAGGCAAGATTCATAAAACTTTTCTCAGTTACTCCAACCTTTGCTGCCTTTAGTATGGATAAAATGTTTAGATGATAAGTCGTGCTTGCTCCTGCTGGATTTTGGTGCTGGGGATCGAGTCCAGGACAATGCTGAGCATATGCTATACCTCTGAGCTACGTCCCATCCCTCTTTATTTTATTTTGAGAGGGGCTCACTAAGTTGCCCAGGCTGATTTGCAGTTTTCCTGACCCAACCTCCTGAGTAAGTGGGATTATAGGCATGCCACCACTATGCCCAGTCAGAGCAGTCTTTTCAATGATCCTACTTCCACTGATGAGATAACAGAAGTGGATGTTAGTGTTGTGTCTAAATCTATGAAAGTACTTTGGTTCACCTTTCCCTCTTCCTTTACCACCCAAATTATATTTTAGCAAGATAGCAAGACTGGGTTGCTGCAGGAACTGAGCCTATGGCAAAATTCTTCCTGACCACACCCTGTGTGAGACCACAGCGGCTCCTGGAAGGACTTGATAAATTAATGGTAGCTGCAAATTTAGGAGGCCCAATTCTGGAATCCTCACTTCTGCAGAGCTGTCCTACCTGTCTGCGCTCCAACCACAGCTTATGATGGCCACAGTATGAAAATAAAGGAGCCAAAAGGGAGTTGTCCTTATGGGACAAGAATTTCAGCTGGCAATAGTTAATCACATTTTTCCAGCAGTTTTAACATGTGTTATATAAGGGAATCAATTCCAAGACAAAACAAGAAATAAAATGCGTCTGACTGTGAAAGTACAAACATAAGGGTTAGAGCTCACTGTTCCTTTTAACTTTTTATTTACATAGGATGTATTTGTTTAAGCATTTTTTTCTTTCCTTTTCAACTTCCATAAAGCCACAAAATCTAGTATGTTACTTCCCTTGCTACTTACTGTTCCTTTTTATTTCTGCTAATCTCTATACATTTAAAGTATGTTTTCAATTTCCCTCTGAAAATGCTTACAAATTACATGCTCACATCCACATAGGCAATAAATCATGTTTATAAGACCAATCAAATCTGGCATTCTTTTGTAGCTTGCGGTAGTTCCAGTTTTCAAGGCATTTCACTCTGTTTGGAACTGCAACTTGATGCTTATGAAACAGGTAGGTCAAAGGTAAATGTCCTGTTTATACATACTTCCCTTTGTCTGGGTATATCTAGACGAAAGGCAAGTAAAACTAAGAAAATAACTTGGGTGTGTCATCCTCATTTATTTTATTTTATTTTTTTGGTGGTACCAGGGATTGAACTCAGGCCCTTATGCTTCAAGGTAGGTGCGGTACCACTTGAGCTAAATCCACAGCCCTATCCTCATTTATATATTAATACTAATGAAGGAAATTTTATCTGTGCAGACACTGTCCAGGGTAAAATACCATAGGCAACCATCATCTGGTGTTTTTTGGCGATATGGTTAGAATATAAAAACATCACCAAAATGCTGATGAGTTGCAATTTATACTTCCACTTCAGACTTCTCCCCTCAACCCCAGGATCATACGTGCCATTTCCAGTAAAGCATTTAATGGACTTCTCAAACTTAACTCACTTGAAAAAGAACTACTGATTTCACTGGTTTCCCCCATTAACCCCATTTCAGGAACTAGCATCATTGTTCGCCTACTTACTTGGGCAAATGTGTTTCGCCTTGTAAACACTACCACAATTAAGATACAGAAGGGTCCTATCACTCTGAAATATTCCCCTCTACTCCTTGGTAGGTCCTGATCTCCTTCTTCCAGTCTCAGGCAAACGCTGATCTTTTTCTTTCCCTGGAGTGTTGCCTTTTCCGGAGACACAACAGAGTCATGGTGTGTATAGTCTTTCTGGCTCTTTCATTTGTCTTAATGCATTGAGATTCTTTCATGCAGGAGTGTTTCTCTAGGTCATTTCTTTTTATTACTGAGTACTGTTCTGTGGTATGAGTATGCCTCAGCTTGTACATCCAGCTATTTGCTGCAAGACACTTAAATCTTCTAGTCTGAGGTGGTTATTAACAGAGCTGCTATAAATATCCAAAGACAGGTTTTTTTTTTTAGTAAAGGGACATTTTCATTTCTTTTAGGGTAAATACTCAGGTATCAGTAAGTTGGTAGATAATTATATGGTAACTTTATAAATTATTACCAGTTTTCCAGAATAGTACCATGTTACATTCCCACCAGCAATGTATGAGAAATCCAGTTTCTCCACGATCTCACCAGCATTTTTTTTTTTTGCTTTTTGAGACAGGGTCTCGCTTTGTAGTTCAGGCTGGCCCTGAGCTCACTATGGTGCCCAGGCAAGCCACCTCGAACTCAGCAATCCTCCTGTCCCTGCCTCCCGAGTGCTGGGATTACAGGCGTGAGCCACCACGTCCGGCATTGTGGTATGCGGTGTTGATTGTTGGTGGGCGTGTCTCCACACCCAGCATTATATGTGGTTACCGGGGATCGAACTCAGGACCTTGAGCTTGCGAGGCAGGCCCCGGAACCACTGAGCTAACCCTCCGGCCCTCTCACCAGCATTTATACTGTCACTTTTTAAACATTTTAGTTGCTCTACTAGATATGTAAATTGATCATGCTTTTAATTTGGATTTTTTTTTTTTTTTTTGCTTTTGAGACAGGGTCTCGCTTTGTAGTTCAGGCTGGCCCTGAGCTCACTATGGTGCCCAGGCAAGCCGCCGCGAACTCAGCAATCCTCCTGTCTCTGCCTCCCGAGTGCTGGGGTTACAGGCGTGAGCCACCACGTCTGGCATTTTAATTTGGATTTTTTGACCTGCTTCGTTTCCGACCTGGGCCGGTTCACCCCTCCTTAGGCAACCTAGTGGTCCCCCGCTCCCGGGAGGTCACCATATTGATGCCGAACTTAGTGCAGACACCCGATCAGCATAGCGCACTGCAGCCCAGAACTCTTGGACTCAAGCGATCCTCCCACCTCAGCCTCCGGTGTAGCTAGGTCTACAGGTGCGCGCCACCATGCCCGGCAATTTGGATTTTTTGTAATGGCTGATGATGATATCTTGTGTGCATTTTTGGTGATCCACACACCTTTTTGAGTAAAGTGTCCAAGACTATCTTTTTTTTTTTTTTTTTTTTTTTGAGACAGTGTCTCACTTTGTAGTTCAGGCTGGCCCTGAGCTCACTATGTAGCCCAGGCAGGCCTCGAACTCAGCAATCCTGTCTCTGCCTCCTGGGTGCTGGGATGACAGGTGTGAGCCACCACGCCCGGTGCTGTGGTATGTGGTATTGATGGCTGGTGGGTGTGAGTCACCACACCTAGCATTGTATGTGGTTACTGGGATCGAACTCAGTACCTTGAGTTTGTGAGGCAGGTACCAGAACCACGGAGCTAAGTCTCCGACCCAAGACTATTTTCTAATTGGATTGTTTGTTGTTGAGCTGCTGAATGCAGACAGGGTTTAAAAATCTAGATGTTTGTCCTTTGTTAAGTAAGTGACTTGCAAATATTTTATTCCAGTCTGTATCTTGCCTTTCAAAAGACTAAGCATTGCTTCTTAGAACACATCCAGCTCAAGCAAAATTGAGTGGAAGGTTTAGAAATTTCTCACCGACTGACTGCTGTTGTAAGTGCCTTCCCTCTCCTACCACAAACATCTCCCACCAGACTAGATACCATAGCAAAATATGAGGTCATCTAGGGTTTTTTTTTTCCCCCTATGTTAATCTCTGGGAATTTTGTAGGTTAGTGTTTTACATTTAGGCCTGTGATCCATTTTGAATCACTTTTTGTGAAGTGTGTAAGATCTGTGTCTAGGTTCATGTTTCAGCATGAAGATGTCTAGTTGTCCCAGCACTATTTGTGGAATGACTCTCTTTTTTTTATTGTATTGCCTCTGTTCCTTTGTTACAAATGTTAGCATGGTATTGGATTTGTGGTAAAATTAGGAAGAATTGACATCTTGAGGATCCAAGATCATGGAATATCTCTAAATTTATTTAATTCTTTGATTTTTTTCAACAGAGTTTCATAGTTTTCTTCATATAGCTTTTGTATGTATTTTGGTAGATGTATACCTAAGTATCTTGGGGGGAGTGTACTACTATAAATATATCCCATTTTTAATTTCAACTTCTACTTGTTCAGACTTAGTAAAGATACAGCTTTTGTGTATTAATCTTATTTCTTCTAATCATGATTATGCATTCTAAAGGGTTGTTCTAATTCTTTCAGATTTTCTACATAGATAATAGTGTCATCTGTGAACAAAAATAGTCTATGTCTTCTTTCCCAATCACTACCTTTAATTTCCTTTTCTTGTTTACTGTATTAGGTAATATTTCTGGTACAGTGTTGAAAATGAGAGAACATCTTTGCCATATTCCTGATCTTAGGGGAAAATCGTCTAGTTTCTCATTAAATAGGATATTTTGGGGTGGATGGGTATTGGTAGATCCTTCTTATCTAGTTTCTCTGTATTTCTAGTTTACTAATAGTTTTTATTTTAAATCATGACAGTGTTGGATTTTTGTCAAATGATTTTTTATATCTATTGATACAATTGTGTGATTTTTCTTATTTAACCTATTGATGTGATGCATTGCATTAATTTTTGTTGCTTTGAAGTGTCTCTATGGTTCCCAAGCTAGATTTAGACTCCTGAGCTCGAACCATCCTCCTGCCTCAGCCTCCCATGTTATTAAGATTACAAATGGTGTCTCTACACTTGGCTTCATTAATTGATTACTTAATGTTGAACTAGCCTTGTATACCTAAGAAAATCCCACCTGGCTGTGGTGTATAATTCTTTTATACTTGCTAATACATACATATTCATAATGTATATTGGTCTTTTTTATTATAATGTTTTTTGTAGTTTTGCTATTAATATGATACTGGCCTCATAGTATGAGTTAGGAAATATTCTTTCTGCTTCTATCTTCTGAAAAAGATTGTGAAGAATTGATATATTTCTTCCTTAATTGGTTGGACTTTCACTTACTTTGAATTTGTATGTTTCTCTATATAGATAAAAAAGGATTCTTTTAGAGAACATATAGTTGACTATTTGATGCACCCTGATAATCTCTAGGGTTTTTTGGTTTTTGTTTCAGAGACAGGATCTCACTTTGTAGATCAGGATGGCTCTGAGCTCATTATGTAGCTCAGGCAAGCCTCAAACCCAGCAAGTTTCCTGCCTCTACCTCCTGAGTGCTGAGATTACAGGCATGAGCCACCATGCCTGGCATTGTGGTATGTGGTACTGATTGCTGGTGGGTGTAATTCACCACCCCCCAGTATTGTTGTATGTGGTTACCGGGGATTGAATTTAGGACCGTGTGCTTGCAAGGCAGGCACCAGAACCACTGAGCTAAATCTCTGGTCCTTTTTGTTTTTGTTTTTGAGACAGGGTTCAGGTATTCCATCATGGTGACAAAAAGCTGACTAATATATATGACTTTTTTTTTTTTAAACAGGGTCTCACTAGTTCAGGCTGGCCCTGAGCTCACTATGTAGCCCAGGCAAGCCTGTAACTCAGCAATCCTCCTGCCTCTGCCTCCCGAGTGCTGGGATTACAGGCGTGAGCCACCACACCTGGCATTGTGGTATGTAGTATTGATGACTGGTGGGTGTGAGTCACCATGCCCAGCATTGTATGTGGTTACGAGGATCAAACTCAGGACCTTGCACTTGCAAGGCAGGTGCTGGAACCACTGAGCTAAATCTCTGGCCCAATTTGGGAGAATTTTTAGGCCTTGGTTCATATATTTCTTCTGTTCCATTCTTTTTCTTCTGGAAGTTTCTATAGCTCATATGTATATATTTTTAGTTGTCCAACAGCTCTTGGATATTCTTTTTGATTTCTTCTCTTTTTTTCCCATATTTTTCTTTTGACCTTTCAATTTTTGCATGTTTTTATTGAGTTCTGCTTAAGCATGAAGATTCTTTTCACAACCATGTCCAGTCTACCAATGAGCCCATTGAAGACAGTCTTCATTTCTGTTAGTGTTTTTTTATCTCCAGCACATATTTTTTATTCTCTCTTAGAATGTCCATCTTTCTCTTATATTTCCCATCTGTCTTTGCACAAGGTTTACTTTATCCAGTACAGTTCTAAGCCTACTTATCATAGAATTTTAAACTCCAAGTATGATAATTCCCACATTCTTGTTCTATCTAAATATAGTTCTACTGCTTTCTCTGCTCTTTTTGATTTTCAGTATGCCTTGTAATTTTGCCTTGAATGCCAGACATGATGTACTATGTAAAAGCAGCAGTGATAAGTAGACCTTTAGTGAGTCAGTAGTAAGATGTAGAGGGAAGGAAATATTCTTGTCCAGAGTAGGAGACTGCTCAGTGTAGTCTGGTGATTAGGTCTCAGTTTTTGTTAATCCTGTGCCTATGGACTATGAACTTCACATATGTCTCTTATTTTTTTCTCAACCCATAGTTTGAATAGAAAACGGATTTTCTTCTTCCACAGATCAATTAGATTATAATTAAAACCGTAATCATCAAATTAAATCAATTTCATTAAATCATTTTTCCCTGAAGCCAGATATTGCGAAGAATAATGGAATGTTCTGGTGTATAGTCATGTGCCATAGAACATTCTGGTCAAGTACAGACCATAGGACTATAATGGAGCTAAACATTTCTTTTCACCTACTGATGTTTTAGCCATCATACTGTCATGCTGCAATGCACTACTCATTTGTGATGACACTGGTGTAAACAATCCCACTGTGCTGCCTATCCTTTCAAAGTATGGCATACACAATTAAGTGCAATATATAATACTTGATAATGAAAATAGATGACTGTTAGTGGTTTATGTATTTACTATGCTATGCTTTTATCATTATTTTAAAATATGTATTCATTTTTTATTATTCTTTTCAGTTTTTTTTTTTTTTCCTTTTTGAGACAGGGTCTCACTTTGTAGTTCAGGCTGGCCCTGAGCTCACTATGGTGCCCAGGCAAGCCTCCCCGAACTCAGCAATCCTCCTGTCCCTGCCTCCCGAGTGCTGGGATGTCAGGCGTGAGCCACCACGTCCGGCATTGTGGTATGTGGTGTTGATTGTTGGTGGGCGTGTCTCCATGCCCAGCATTATATGTGGTTACCGGGGATCGAACTCAGGACCTTGTGCTTGCGAGGCAGGCGCCAGAACCACTGAGCTAACCCTCCAGCCCTTCTTTTTAGTTTTTTGAAACAGGGTCTCACTTTGTAGTTCAGGCTGACCCTGAACTCACTGTGTAGCCCAGGCAAGCCTCGAACTCACAACAATCCTCCTGCCTCTGCCTCCTGAGTGCTGGAATTACAGGTATGAACTACCACATCCAGCTTTATCATTATTTTAGAGTATTATCTATCTATATATAAAATAAAATGTGTACTATAAGGCTGAGGGTATAGCTCAGTGGTAGAACACTTGTCTAACACATACAATGAATGGAGTTTGATTCTCAGTGTGACCAAAACATGCACTATAAAATAGTGTGGCCCATGACACTCACAACAAGCTTATATATCTTATGTTTACCTTATTCCCCTCCCCACTTTCTTCAGAGCTGAGACTTGAATCCAGGGCCTTGTATTGAACTACATGCTTTTTTAAATTTTTTGAGTTTTGAGATATTCTCACTGTTACTAAGTTGTGCAAGCTGTGCTCTACAGTCCTGCTTCAGCACAGAGTGCTGTGGTGACAGGTGCCACTACTCCTGCCTGTCTCTCTTTTTTCAACCAGTGCTGAGGTTTGAATTGAAGGTCTTGTATGTACTACACACAGATTCTGTCACCAAATGACACTCATAGCTCATACCTCACCTTCTGATGACATCAGGAGAACAAACACATCTAGTGATTGCCTGATACCAGCTGGGTTTGTGCAGGTGCACTCTATGGCATTCCTATAACACAAAAAGCCTGCAATGCATTTATCATAACATCCTCATTGTTCACCAGTCCATGACTGTATTTCAAATAGTTCTTTCTCCTTCCCTTGCTAGAAGAGTGAGAGACTCTCCCTCCAATATTCACCCAGACAACCTGTCAAGGTTCTAGGAGGCAAAACTAGCAGAAGTGTAGTTTTCCTCTTCTCCACGCCAACTTGTCGACCACTGTTCAAATTTTCCTACCCTGTGCTGGTTCCCCTGAAGATTTCTGCTTGTGACTGCAGTATACTGTGATTTTCTGTATCTACATCCCCCTCTTTCCACCTCTCTAGTTTAAGAGGTGGTAGTTTGTCCTGTGACTTCATTTCTCATAGATCTGAAAAGAACTGTCCACTTTCCAGTTTGTTTCACTTTTTCCTTGTACTTAGGATACAGTGGTGGCTATGAGGCTTCTTAAATGCCAGACTGGCAGTGCTTCACCTTTTAATACTGTACACTGGGTTTGTCAGAGCACATCAATTCTTGATTTTCATGAAATCCAATTGTTCATTTTTTTCCCTTTTGTGGATCAAATTTTATATGTCATATGGAAGAATTTTTGCCTAACTCAAGGTCATAAATAGTTTCATCTGTTTTCTTCTAACAGAGTGCTCTTTAAAGTGTAAATCGCATTGCACTATTCCCTTGCTCAAACTCTCCGAGGACTTTCCTTCACATCCACCATAAAATCTAAACTGCTCATCCAGGTCTACAAAGTGCTGCGCAATCTTGCCTTGGGCTTCTTCTTTGAGCTCCTCCTCCTCCTCCTGCTCCCTCCCTCTCTCCCCTCCAGCCCGTCGGTTTTCTTGCTGCTCCACAGAGCCCCACTGGAGCCCTGTACTTGCCATTTCCACTGCCTAACTTATTACCCTCTGAGATCTTCACTTGGCTTCCTTCTCACGTTGTAGGACTCACTTAATTCCAGCCTCTTGGACCCTCTTTTCCCCTGGCAGTTTACATTTAAAGTGCCAAGACAATTTAAAGGAAAATCTTTTAAGAAATGATTCTGAGACATCTAGATATAGGTAAAGGAATCATGTCAGATTCCTACCTGAACCATTCACAAAAGTCAACTTAAAACTTCACTAGAGACTTAAGTGGGTTAAGCAGTAGTTTCGTAGAGGTAATACCAACACATAAATATCACAAAAATAAAAGATAAACTCAACTTTAGAAAACTTGTGTTTCAAAAAAGGGGTGAGGTAATTTTCCCAGGTTGGCCCAGAACTTGTGATCCTCTACCTCAGCCTCCTCAGTAGGTGAAATTGTGTGTGGCTCTGTGCCCAGCTTAAAAACTTCTTTGGAGAACTACTCATTCACATCATCTGCCCATTTCAAGTTGGGCCCTTTTTATTTTTTATTGTTGAGTTTTAAGAATTCCTTTTATATATTGGATATGTTTCTTTTCAGATATATGGTTTGCAAAACGTTTACTGAACTCTATGGGTTATTTTTTCAGGTTTGTGATATTCTTCTTTGAAACACAAGTTTTTTTAAGTACTAGAATTAAGGGCCTGAGTGCTACCCATCTGGAGTAGTCTGAATCAGATAAAAGGGGCAGGAAGGCACTGTTAATGCTCTGTTGTTACCTTTGCTGCCTGTTCTGTTAGGCCTGCTTGTCATCCTTGCCTTGGAGTCTGCGTATTATTGTTTTGAAATCTTTCTATGAACTGTAACCCCATTAAGCTCTTCCCTGTTAACTTTGGGTGTTAGGTATTTTGTCTCCTCAATAAGAGAAAAGTAAGTAACTAACACAGTGGCAGAGCACTCACCTAGCATTTGCAAGGGCCTGGGTTCAATCCTGGGGAAGAAAGGGCCAATAAAGACATGAATATATGCTCAAAATTATTACTCACTAGGGAGATGCAAATCAAAGGGCAAGATACTACTTCATGCCCTCCAGGGTAACTGTAATCAAAAAGTTAGACAATAACAAGTGTCAGTGAGGATGTAGAGGAATTAGAATCATATATTGCTGGTGAGAATGTGAAATGTACAGTTGCTTTGGAAAACGGTCTGGAAGTTTACAAAGGTTAAACAGTTACCATATTGTCTTAGTTACTTTGCTAAGACAAAAAAAGTTAATACCCAGAAGGAGGAAAGTTTTGCTTGTTCTTCCAGTTTGTAGAGGTTTTAGCCCATAGTCAGCTGGCTGGATCCAAGGCAGGGTGGCATGGCAGAGGGGCATCACAGAGGGGAAACGGTTCATGGCAAAGCAGGCAGGCAGAAAGGAGCCATCAGTGAAGCAGCATGCAAGCAGCAGCAGCAGCAGCAGCAGCAGCAGCAGCAGCAGCAGCAGCAAATAACGACAAAGTAGCAAGTGATGGCAGCAACCCTTTTTCTATCCTTTATATTTCACCCACGCTACTTACCCTTAGGCTGGGTAGCACTCATACCCATGGTGGGGCTCCCTTATTCTCAGCATCACATTTTTAATATCAGCACCACATCTTTAATCCCAGCATCACACATCCTAGATCCAGTCACCTCTGAAAAGTCCCACCTATGACCCCATGAGGCTTTGTGGGGATATCTAGATAAGCTATAACACATTTGACCCAGCAAATTTTTTTTTTTTGAGACAGGGTTTCACTTTGTAGTTCAGGCTGGCCCTAAGCTCACTATGTAGCCCAGGCAAGCCTCAAACTCATGGCACTGCTGCTTATGCCTCCCTAGTGCTGGGATGACAGGTGTGAGCCACCACGCCCAGCATTGTGGTATGTGGTACTGATTGCTGGTGGAGGTGAGTCATCATGCTCAGTATTGTTGTATGTGGTTATTGGGGACCAAACCAGGGATCTTGTGTTTGCCAGGAAGGCACCAGAACCACTAAACTAAATCTCCAGTCCATAAAAAATGAAATATCGATACATGCTACAGCACATATGAGTGTTTAAAATGTTATTCTAAGTAAAAAAAAAAATGCCATAGGGCCGGAGGGTTAGCTCAGTGGTTCCAGTGCCTGCCTCGCAAGCGCAAGGTCCTGAGTTCGATCCCCGGTAGCCACATATAATGCTGGGCATGGAGACATGCCCACCAACAATCAACACCGCATACCACAATGCCGGATGTGGTGGCTCACGCCTGTCATTCCAGCACTCGGGAGGCAGAGACAGGAGGATTGCTGAGTTCACAGTGGCTTGCCTGGGCACCATAGTGAGCTCAGGGCCAGCCTGAACTACAAAGCGAGATCCTGTCTCTAAAGCAAAAAAAAAAAAAAAAAAAAAAAAAAAAAAAAAAAAAAAAAAAAAAAAAAAAAAAAAAAAAAAAAAAAAAAAAAAAAAAAAAAAAAAAAAAAAAAAAAAAAAAAAAAAAAAAAAAAAAAGCCATCACAAAAGACTACATATTATATGATTTGATTTCATTCATATGAAATGTTCATATAATGGACAATTGAATGATAAAATAGATTAATGGTTGCTTAGACTTGGCTAGAAGTAGGTAAAGGGCATAAGGTTTTTTCCTGGGGAAACAAAATTTTTAAAATTAGATTTTGATAATAGCCATACAACTTTATGAACTAGCTAAAAACTGATTGTTTACTTTAAATGGGCGAATTGTGAGGTATTTGAATATCTCAATAATTTTTTTAGAAAATACTGATAATTATAAATACCAGCTACAGTATTATATTCCTCTTCCATTTACTGATCAGCTTCTGTGTACTACATGCTGTAGATGCCAATATAAATAAAACATAATATTGCCTGTTAGTACTTTTAACTCACAGTTAAATTTCCCAAGTGCCCCTGAAAGCCCAAATCACACTTCTAACATGTAAACAGACAAATTAAAATTCAAACAAAGCGCAGCTGGAGCTAAGAAGGCAAAACAAGTTACCATGCCTAAGGTATTAGAGATGACTTTTGAATGGAATGATTTTTCAGAGGAGACAATGTTTACACAGATATAATGGGCAGGGTGGGGTTTGCTACACAGTGAAAGAGGAATAGCAGTGGAGGGGGGTGGGAATTCCAGGCTCAGAGAACAAATAGTGTTTGCAAAGGCACAAAATCACAGGAGAGCCCGGAGTTCTTAGAGGTTAGTAAATGCATTTGGCGAGAGGGTCAACTGGTTGGGCATATGGTGAGAGATTAGGCACAATAAGAGGCAAACTGGGTTGAAGGGCCTTATAGTTGTGTGTTAGGGTTTGAGTGTGTCCAAAAAGATTTGTGTGTTGAAATCTTTGTCCCCCATCCAGCGATGCTTTGGGGGCACTGCTGTCAAATACTACTGTCAAAAGTAGTATTAAAAAGGGATTAAGGGCCGGAGGGTTAGCTCAGTGGTTCCGGCGCCTGCCTCGCAAGCGCAAGGTCCTGAGTTCGACCCCCGGTAACCACATAGAATGCTGGGCGTGGAGACACGTCCACCAACAATCAACACCGCATACCACAATGCCAGACGTGGTGGCTCACGCCTGTAATCCCAGCCCTCGGGAGGCAGGGACAGGAGGATTGCTGAGTTCGAGGCTTGCCTGGGCACCATAGTGAGCTCAGGGCCAGCCTGAACTACAAAGCGAGACCCTGTCTCAAAAGCAAAAAAAAAAAAAAAAAAAAAAAGATTGAATCTGGCCCCTCGCCATGCTGTGACTTCCTGTCTTGCCTTGTGATCTCTTCCTCTCACACAAGCTTGCATGATGAGGCCATCTGCCATAAGAGATGCTGTTGAGGGTGGGAAGATCCATATTAGAGCTACTGTTTGGACTTTCAGCCTCTAAAACCGTGAGCTGCACAGATCTCTTTTTTCATATAACCCACCTTCAGTTATTTGAGTATAGTAACAGAGGACAGATTAATACACCATGTTAAGAAATTCTAACTTTACCTCGGAGGTGAAAGAAAAAGCAGTTCTCAAAAGAAAGTTACCATATACAGTTTGGATCTGAAATGTCTCCCAAAAGCCCAATGTTTTAAAGGCTTGGCACTATTGGGAGGTGGTGCCATTATTACGAATTAGGGTCTAGTGCAGGAGTGCTACACCTATGGCACAGGTGCCACAGTGAGCTATTTGTTATCGCTGAAAGCCCCAAAAGGTTCACCTCCCTGGCCAAGTGGGAGGTAGCAGGGTCGTTGGGTGCATGGCCTGCAAGGAGATGCTGAGACCCTGATCCCTTATCTTTCTCTTTCACCTCCCAGCTGCTACAAGATGAGCATATTGCCTGGTTACAGGTTCCTATTGTGATATCCTGACTCCCCACAGGCCTCAAAGCAATGGAGCCAACTGACCATGGCCTGAAGCCTCCCAAACTGTGAGTCAAAATAAGCCTTTGTGCTTCTT
>PVIC010041929.1:0-16010 GCA_004025085.1 Thryonomys swinderianus | reverse complement strand
CTGCTTCATTCATCCTGCTGCGCAAGCTTTCATTCTCCTTCATCATTCCCTGGAGTTCTGCTTGAAGCTGTTTAAAAGGTTCCATTGCTTCTGCTAACTTGGATTCAATCATCTCACTGATCTCTTCTTTAATGAAGTCTTTCACTGAGGACAGTATCTCTGTTTTGATCTCAGAGATGAGTTCTGCTTTCCATTTTACGAGATCTGCTTTAGTTACCATCTCCAAGAGTCCCGGTGTTTGAGTTTCAGTTTGCCCTATTTCCCTTTTCTCTGAATTTCCCTGTGGTGGTGATCTTTGTGTCTGGTTTTTTGTGTATTTTCCCATTTCTACTCTTTCTTTGTTTTTAATGCTCTTCTTTGACTGATGACAGGACGTTTGTTGCAGGTCTCTTTCTATTATCTGGGGCCCTTTGGAAGCAGCACTTTCCTGGGGGGTCCTCCTTGAATCTGTAATAACCCTTGAGAGTTCTCACTCCTGACACATCATGGTAGGTATTTGAGCAGAACAATCACATCATGTTTGTTACCATAATACAATAAATGCCAATATCAGTATTAAACACGGTAAATAAGATAAAAAGGTTTGTTAGATTCTATACTGGGTACTTTGAGCTTATGAGTTACCTCTATGTCTGACTCCTCACTGCACAGCTCCGGGATACAGTGGGCTGCTGGGCGGCCTTCAGTCCACTGGAAATGGACTGCACCCTGCAGCCGGGTCCGCATGCTGCTCCCTCAGTCCACCGGAAGCAAGGCACAGCGGGGCCACATCCGCTGGGTCCGGTCCGCCCGCGGCTGGTCCCTCAGTCCGCTGGAAACACGGCACAGCGGGCCCAGAGCTGCTGGGTCCGGTCCGCCTGCCGCCGGTTCCCCAGTCCGCTCTTAAATGTTTTTTAATTGAATTCTTTATTGGTACAATTTATATATATCTCAAATCACTCATAACATTGGGGGATTTGAACCAATATATGACACAAGTCAATTCTCATTTTTACCCATATCCCCACCCACCCACAACTCCCCACCCCCTATATACATTCTCTTTTATTTTCTTTCAGAATCATATTTATTCCTTCCCCTCATTATATCCCCACACCAAATTTCCTTTGGAAATTTCCCATTCTACAAAAACTGTCATACTTTCTAGAGCTCATTTGCATCTACAGGTGCTCATATCAAAGAGAAGATCTGGGATATGCCTATCTGTGATCTATTGATTTCTCTCATTAGCGTGTCCTCCAGGTGTGTCCATTTGCGCATAAATGAGTCAATCTTGTCATTCTCTATGGCAGAATAATGCTCCATTTTATAAGAAAAAGCATGTGAGAACCAGGGGAAGGGAACGTAACTAGAACCTTTCATTAGGTTCTAGTCTCCTGTGAGTTGGTGGCACATGGCGAAATAATAAGTAGGCAGAAACGAGGTTCACTGAAGATAAGTTTGAGCCTGATCTATGCTATTCTGGGTAGCAAAAGACCCCAGGCCCCAGTTTACCACACCTTTTATTTAGCACAGAATATAACTGTCCTGTGGGCAGGGCAAACACCTCCAATAGTCCTAGAGACATTATGCATATGAAGATCCCCCTGGGCAGGGCAGACACCGGCAATGGAGTAGTTCAGCTTTGAAGCATCACAGCATGTGGGATGACCAGAGTCTTTGTTGTTAGCAAAGGTGAAGGCGAGTTGAGTCTAGAGTCCATCTGCACCAGGAAAGCCTGATCAATTTTGACCTTCCAATTATTTCTCCCAAAACATGTTCCCAACAAAAACACATCTTCTTTATCCAGTCTCCAGATGATGGGCATTTGGGTTGTTTCCAAGATTGGGCTATCACGAACTGAGCTGCTATGAACAAGGGTGTACATCTGTCTTTCCAATGTGATTTTTTAAATTCCTTTGGGTATATTCCTAGCAGGGGGATGGCAGGGTCAAATGGGACCCCTAGTCCTAGTTTTCTGAGAAATCGCCACACTGATCTCCACAATGGTTGCACAAGTCTGTATTTAAATGTTTTATATGGGATGCCAACATTTGAAAATTGACAACTTTTACATAATGGTTTAGATTTTTAGTTTCTCTTAAAAACAAAAATGTCAAACTAACCGGGAAGTCAGTGTTCCAACTGCAACTCCGGGCTTCCTGTGTGAACAGCTGCCAGTCTAGGGGGTCCCCTAACTGCCACTGGTTACAGTTGGTTCCTCTACTTTTTATGTGCAGCCTCCCAGTTACCTGAGTTTAGACTTTCAGGTCTAAAGATTAGAAAGACTCATAGTGCCACCAAATAAATCACCATTAAGATGCTGGTAACCATGCCAAGGGCTGATTAATCTGGTTGGCCACTGAATGTTTTAGCATGCGGGCACTTCTCTGACACACTGAGGCCGGGATGCTGGGCCTGCTCAGCTGGCGTGCTCCAAAGAGAGCACATATATCCTGGGGAGTAATCCGGGGCTCTGTAGGGATGACATGTAGGCCTGTTTTAGTAGTTGCAAGCAGCCCAGGTCCACAAAGAGGGCTTTTCCTTTGCCGCGCATTGGTGCATTTGTCCATTCCTGAAGTTTGTGATCTCTTCAGGAATAGACTCTCCGGCACTCTGTCTCTTATCTTGATCAGTGGGGGCCCCATCAGTCCTCTGGCAGGACGTGCAGGTGGGGCATAAGAGTGGGCAACTGAAAAAAAGACACTTCTCAGAAGTGTGAATGGACGATAAATACGTTTTTTAAATGTTCACTGTGAAAAATGGAAATAGAGCTTTTGCAAATGAGAAGGGTGCCAAGAGTTGAAAGAAGAAGGGATGGATGGTCCATCTGCCAAACCCATGCAATGTTTTGGTTTTTTTTTGAGACAGGGTCTCACTTTGTAGTTTAGGCTGGCCCTGAGCTCACTATGTAGCCCAGGCAAGCCTTGAACTCAGCAATCCTCCTCTCTGCCTCCCGAGTGCTGGGATTACAGGCGTGAGCCACCACACCCGGCCCCATGCAATGATTTTTAAATTTAATCCCAAAGGTATTGTCACATTCAGTTGGCCTTTCAGGCCAACATTGGTGCAGTGTGAGAGGGGACTATATACATGGTATGAATTCTACATGTCTGAGATTACTGAAGGTCATTTTAGTAATCACACAGTAATCTGGAAGAAACTCACAGTAATCTGGAAGAAAGCTCACAGTAATCTGGAAGAAAGTTTGCTTCTCACAATTTTACATGACAATTTCAGAATCTCATATGTTAATACTTTTGCGTACTGGATAAAGACCACGCAGAAATGACTTCTATGGGTAGAAGCAAATGCTTCTTGGTACTAATCAGTGGTAAATTTATAGACTTTTAATCCCAGGTACAACTATATCTAGACCAAATGGCGTGAAAAATTGCAGGTTTGAATTACATATTTTTCCCATCTTTGCATTAATAAGTCAGTAGTTTTCTAAAAAAAAAAAAAAAGAATATGCTTGAGTTCTTAAAAAGTGTTTGAGATTGAAGATTTTTGCACATGCAATGTGTGATAGGAACTATTGGCTTTAACCTCATGTTGTTAACAGCATTCTCACAAGTCTTGGCTATGTCATTTCAAATGCCTGATTCTCAGTCGGACTGCACCTTAAGGGGGCAGAGCTGGAATTGAAAGAAGGGAAAGAGGCACCTCTGGGAAGGTCAGGTCCTATTATCACCCCATCTATACAAGCAGATTAAGCAACTTATCCAGTATTTGAGATAAATGTTGGATATCATATTCATCTAGAAAAAAAGACAGCCTTTCTCACTTTATGCTTCATATCTAATCCCTCACTTGTGCCTGCATTTCCTATAGCCATTTATAAAAAAATAATTAAAACATTAAATATGAATGAAATAGTAAAGAAATTAATAGCAAATCATTCAGTAACTATTGTTAAAGAAAGTTTAAAGAATATTTTAAAGCATTAAGACTTTCTGGAAAATGAAAGAATTGCTAAAATAAACTAAGTCCTTTTAAAGGCAGCTAGGGAGTATTTTGAGCAACTGATCTGACACAGGCAGCCTTTCTCAATGGAGAGAGCTCCTTATGAAACAGACTTCAAGATCTCATGTTGAGATCCTGAAAGATGTTGACCTAGAATCCTTGGGTCTGAGCCAGAGACCCAGACACCAGGCTGAGGTCAAGAGCACACACAGGAAGGGACCCCTCAATCCAGCCCAGCCATGTGCACCTGGTCCCATAGTGAGTGAGCCAGAGACTTTGCCAAAACAAAATGCTTAAACAGACTGCCTCTCCCTTGATGTTTTAAGACATCAAATAATATGACAACAAAGTTAACCTTTGAAATATGTGTTAAGGACAAAAAAAAACTGTAGGAGTAATTAGTTTTTAAAAGAAGAAAAAGCATTAGCTAAGAATTTAAAACAAATAGAAAATGAACATGGGAAGCCTGTTGTACACTGGTTGAAAATGCGCTGCAGTTGACTTGCCTCAGGAACAGCAGGACCACAAGCCTCAACCAGGGAGGGTAGCACAGTGAGGGTCAAGGATAGGTATGGGGGGGATATGAGAGGTATGGGGGGTCGGGGGTGGGAGCAGAGAGACAGTACAGGCACAGTAAGGAGACGGGATAGTAAGGGAACCCTGAGAGGGTACTTCCTCCAGAGAAGTCAGCAGAAGGCATTGTATATGCAAAGTCACACTCACCTTCCAAGTGATACAGCCACACAGCAAAACATGCAATGCAAAACATGGGCCTAGGCCACCGTTCTGAGTGATGCAACGTGATGCCTGGGTAATGGGCCCAGCAAACAGCTTTCTGAGAGCATACTTGCCCTGATTCCAGCCACAAAACCCCTAAGAATTAGACCACTTCACTTACTAGTTTCCTTGGTCCTAGGAAAACTGTAGCAGAGCACTTAGATCCTCTCTGTTCAACACTAAGAATAATAAAAAGCTGAATCTAGTAATGTGTCATCCATCAGACATCTGTTTTAGAGGATTTCTTCAGCAATAATTACATTTCTTCACTCACAATTACTATATAAGGTGATCATTGTAACAACCCTAGGAGATACACTGGTAAGGATGAACTTGCTAATGTTAAGACATAAATAAAGGAAACTAAGATTATCATGACTCCCTTTTAACATGAAACAACAGAAGCAAAAGAAGAGTAGTAACTCCTGGGAGTCACATGCGTAATTATGTTGTATGGGCTAAGCACTGCTTCTTATCCCATTACAATCTTTCAACACCACTACAAATGTTTGTGCCTAGAAAAGATAACTTGCTCAGTAAACTATGGCCTCCCAGGATATAGAATTTTTCTTCCAACCCAGAGGATTTTAAAACCAGGTCTCCTAGAACTTACACTATAATAGGGAAAAGTACAAAATCATGACATGTAGGCCACACATTTCATAATTTTCTCTCCTATTTCTGAATTCCTAAAATAGGTCACCCATCTATTTGTATCTGTGCAACTTATTCTGTAAAAATCACTATACCGTTTTCTTCTTTGAAATTACTAACTTCTTGACCAAAAAAGGCCACATTTTTGTCTTCTGAATATCTATCATTCCAGGTCCCTGGGATTCATGCTAACCCAGGCTTCTAAATTCCTCATTGCTCAAACTGTCTTCCCCACAGTCATTATAATAAACTTGAGTTAAGGGTGGATCTACTTGATATCTTTCACTCTATAAATTAGTACCAGTAGTAGGAGGGTTAAAAGATTAATTTGGACAGTTGTTTAATCTAGGATTGGGAAACTGTACATTAATATATACATTTTGGGAAAAATCTATAGAAGTGATAGAATACAGTGAAATAATAGGGATTCTGAAGATTGTAAGCCCCTGCATCCTCACTTGTTACTGAAATGTATTTAGCCAAGTCACAACTTCATTGAATTTCAGTCCCAAAATCTACAAAATGGAACTCACTGAAAAACTTATTTCACAGACTGTAATGAAATGAAAACATTATTCAAGCTATTTTATACTTCTAAATACAGAATTACTTTAAATGTGAAGTCAAACAAGATCACAAATAATTTCCCATCTCAATAGATTGATGGCCACTGTCAATCTGGCCTACACTCCCCCACTACTGTTTACATCCTTATTTGCAAGACTTTTATGCCCAGTTACAGTAAATAACATGGAGCTCCCTCCCTACACTGTCCTGATCTTCAGCGGGCCCTGACAAAAATGAGATAAGTGACCCCATGCTTTCTTCTCACAGCCAGTTAAAAAGGATTTGAATTAGTTGAAATCATTTGTAGAGAAAACATTTCAGCCTGGTGATCTATTCAAGAGTCTATATTCCCTTATTTCATTGTGTTAGCTTCTCTTGCCAAATAGAACATAATTTAGTGATTCCTTCCATACTCATGACTGCTGACCACCCTAGACATTTTCGTCCTGCTCAGTTTTCCTGGTTATTGTGAGTTGAGTTGTGGGAGAGTGATCTCAAGTCCATCTGGGGGACAGGAAAATTATGGCTCTCTGAACATTCATGAGTATTTAGAAATACTAGAGTTTTTAAGATTCAGGATGGACTTAAGGTTAATAATCAAATTTTATAAATAAATGAGTTCTACTTGTATTTATTTTTCATACACTCACAGGATTCTAATCCATCCAGAAAGAATTTCCCTTCATTCTGGTACTCTGTCAGCACAGCATGCCACCTGGGAATAGCAGTGGGCTTATAAATAAGAGATCAGAAAACAACTTTGGGACAGTTGCTAAAGGTTAGTTGCAGGAGGCCGAAAAAGTGACTCATTCTCTATAATTTTTGTGAGGATGTGCTCTGGGTTTACAAAAAAAAAAAAAAAAAAAAAAGAACTGGAAAGAGTCTTTGACATCGTACTTAGAGAAATAAATGAAATATTTTGGGGTATTTTGATGTCTTGAGGGATTTATAAGATTTTGTTTGTGTGTGTTTTAACTACTTCTATTTTATTACATATTTTGTTTATGTGTGAAAATTTACTACATAGAGGCACCTTGCTGGAGTCTGGCTTCTGCATTCTTCATGCTGCTTGTCTGTGATCATCCACGGTGCCACTGGCCTTGAGTAGTCAAAAGGAGTTAAGTGCAATTTAGCAGGACCATAGAGAGTGTCTGTGACATGTTAGGACCAAACACAGGCGATTGTTTAGCTCATAAAGTATGTGGCTCCCCTGCGCTGTCTGTGGGCCACGTCTCAACCTCAGGTTTAATCACAACGAGCCCCAGCAAGGCTGCTGGTCATTCCGGTGTTCGGTGTCACCATACTCCTTTGAAAAGGCCCTCTTCACAGAACAAAAAAGCCACTTATGCTCCCCGAGCAAACTCCATTTTTTTAGATTCCTGTGCATAGTTATTTATCCTATTTATAATTCAATGGCCTTCTAACAACAAAATCACTTTAATCTATTGTTTGGTAAAATATTTTAAAATCCAAAAGCAAAATTGATTTTTAAGCACTCAGTAGTCACATGCAATGAGAGTACGGTGACAGGGAAAATAATTTCTTCTCGGCTGCTTTCCTGTGAGACACCGGGTAGGCTTTCTTCCCTCACTGTTGGGTCTGGTTTGGTACGCTGCACCTTAGGAACAGCAAGAGATAGCCCCAGGTCACCGAAGGGTAACTGCTTTGAATCTTGTTTACAAGGAGGAATTAAGGCCACCATTGCAAGGCTGGGAGTTCTACACACATAATTTTCAGCATCTAGCTAAGCTAGCAAATCAGAGCCTCAATCAAAAACAAACAAAAATGACTGCTCCAAAGGAATGTTAGAATGGCTTATAGCCATTTGTACTGGTATCTTTTTGCTCTTTTTGGCCCTACCAGGCTACACATACAGAAAAACCAGGCTCCCTCCTCGTACAAGAACCAGAATGGCACACTTCCGCTAACTGGAAAGTGGGGTGATTTTAAATACTTCTTGTTGGCTTGTTTGCAGCATCTTAGTAGCATGAAGGGAGGGGGCTGTGGGACTTGGGATAAACAAATACTGCTTCCCTTTACCAGTTCTTGCTCCTGGTACCTGTCAACACATGCAGTTTTAGGGGGAAAATTGTCTTTTTCAAGGATGCAGGTAGAAGAAGTGATATGAACGGTGTAAATAGCAAAGAACCAGTGCTAAGAGTCTGCCTGGGAAAACTGGTTAGACATTGAACCCGTATGAGCTCTAATCTACTGTTACTTCGCTGGACTTAAACTGAAAGCAAGAGCCCCTCGCAAGGTGCAGCCACAGCCCTACTGTTTGTGCTGTCCGGCCTCAGAGACACATCTCCCTCATTCTGCCAAAAGGCAGGAGCGACACTGCATTTGGGCTTATTTTGCGATGCCTTGTGGAAACAGCTGCATTGTCTGTCCTTGTGTAGATACAGTTTTTAAAAATGAAAATCTCCATGGCAACAGCTGCAGCCACTTATTACAGAGCAGTGGAAGTGACGCTGATATTCATGGGGAAAGCAATGCTCTCAGAATAATGTGCACCTTACACTACAGTGGATTTTTCCCACTAACATTTCGGTTTTAAATAAAGGAAAAAATGTACAAAGGTACCCAAAAGAAATTTACCAGGGAACTGCAGGGCTCCAGGAATTGGTGAGTGGGAACAGGGCCTTTTATCTGCAGGCCCTGTGTTAAAAATCCAGCTGTTTGGCAAGAGCTGTTGATATGGCTATTCTAGGTAGGGTGGGACACAGGGCTTGTATTTAACGCCCCACTAGCTAATATGCTGCTCTCAACAGAACTGCTTAATGTAATGACAGTAATGATTAGAACATTAATTGAAACCAGTTTTCTGCCTTTTTTTAGAGCTTTTTTCCTTCCTTAGGGCTTTGAAGAATCTCTAAATTTAAGACTATAAGAAATTTGTTTCTGTCTCAGGCAGTAAGTATGAAAATTTGAGAATAAGCTTAAATGTCCTCATAATTTAATTCTGAGTTAGTAGTGTGCTGATGGGCTCATGCTAAATGTTCTGGCATTGTCCTTTGTTTGCTGAATGTTAAGGCGAGTGAAGAGAAATCATCAAAAACAAAGATTTGCTGTGGTGGCCTCCAATACTGTAGGGCAAAGGTCTCTCTGTTGAGCTTTTCATACACCAAGCATGATAGCACATCATTTGAATGATTCCATAAAGAATATCTTTGATGGAAACAGCCAGATAATTCAGCAGGAGCTATCTAACTGTGAAGGAACAAAACAGCGATGATCAGTGTTGGGTAGCATGTGCAAAGATAAAACCACAAAACATTGTCATCTCAGAACTACAGACAAATAACCATTGAGTTAGGAAGAACATCCATGAAAACTCAGATCCTTCGCTCACTCCGAAAGAAGTGACACCTGACAAAAGATCCAGGTGGAGGTCAGGACTTAGATTATCTGGTTTATTTCTCACAAAGCTCCAATCTCTTAAATAAAATCCAGCCCATACTGTTTTAGTTAGAAACCCTAAAGCCTTTAGAGCATGTATTTCACCACCAAAATTATATTTCACCCAACCTTTACTAAGCCAACGTGATGCCCTACTTGGTTTCCTCCATCACTCAGAGCAGGCAGAGAAGCCCATGGAGAAAATTTTTTTGCCCTGAGCTATAGAAAACATATTGCAAAAAGGCTTCATTTCATTCTATTCTGAAAAATGACTGAATGCCAAAAATCTTTCTGCCTTTAAGCCCAGCCACCAGAGGATTGTTTTATTTTTATTATAGGACAGAGCAACATATTAGAATCCTCTGCACAGGAAGTAGTGTACTCCATTTCCCTTCTTTATTCTCCTGGTCTGTTCTTCATTCCAGCAAGTGAATAAATGTGAACCTAACAACACAAAGCATGGGGTTAGAACACCACTTGCTCGAGCCTGTCCAGAGACACCGTCATTGCTGTCTCATCGCCCCCGTGGAGCCCATGTATCATTTGTCCATCAGTGGTAGCGTTTCAGTCAGTATTCTCTTCCCCTTAAACCTGTAGGTTCTGCTCAGTCTTTTCCCAAACTCAGCCTCTTTTTCATTTCTATA
Organism: Thryonomys swinderianus; assembly: GCA_004025085.1. NCBI lineage: Eukaryota > Metazoa > Chordata > Mammalia > Rodentia > Thryonomyidae > Thryonomys > Thryonomys swinderianus. The sequence continues at coordinate 6,024 of PVIC010041929.1, read as the reverse complement.
CGTCACCCAAACCACCTCATTAATTTATTCCTGACACTAGCTCAGAGCATACCTTAGACTCCAGAGGGTTGTAACTCTAACAATTTTCACTAAAGAAGGAAGGATGCTTTGATTTAAATCTTGATGCAGGAAAAGGGATACTGAAAATAATGCAGCAATAAAGAAGCAGGGAAATCATTCCCTTCTTAACTCAATACATTCTTCTGGACAGGGGAGTCTTAAGCAGGTGTTGGATAAGGGTTGTTGGGAGAGAAGGGATCACCCTCTGGTGTGAAATGCATCTTAGTAATATTAAATGTGACTTAATAAATGTGCCCAGTTTTGCTGAATGCCTGAAGTCTGAAGGAATATGATTTTATGAGATGGCCTCTCAACAGCTCAGCAACAAAAGACAAGCTGACCAATTCTACTTGCATTCTGTTGGGGGGCTTTGGTTACAAGGAACCACTGCTCAAGACCCTTGTGTGTTTTGAAGTCTAAATCAGGCATTCAAAGAACTCTATTCCAAGGGCCCGTTTCTTAGTGACAGTCTACCTGATGTACCCATGGTTTTTTTGGTGATAGAGGTTTAGAAACATTTGGCCCCCAAAAGACTCTGTTCTGTGATATACTCCATTGGGATAGAAAAATAATGTTTTCATTATCTATAGAATTTAATAGTAGCCAAGGATGAATATGCTTTAGATACTTAACCAAACACCCCACTTTATAAACATTATGCTGTGCTGAAAATCTGATTAAAAAGCTAACCTTGTTCCACTTCTGTTTCAAAGGTTCTTTTTTGGAATAGCCTTTCCGACCACAATTTAAAAAGAAAAATTTGCTTTGCTAGTGTGTTGCCAAGTAAACATGCGAACAAAACTAAACTAAAGTGAAGCAATGTTCAGATGCAAGTCATACTGAGACCTACCCAGAGGGGCCTACCTGAGGCAGTAAGTTACTGCTGGAGCCACAACCTACAACTGACCTTTTCTTGAAGAGGAAACTTGCCAAGCCATTTACCCCTCGGGTGCACCAAGACCTAGAGATCAGCACAGGAGCCCTCGGACAGCTTGACTACAGTTGTAATGCCAGTCCTCCCACTTACATGTCACACGGCTCCGTTTCCCCTTGTGATGTGTAAATAACGCAATCACTGCCACGGGGTTTTTGGAGAATTAAAATGCAATCACCCAGTTCTGACTTGCAAAAGTCCCTCAGTAAATGGCAGCTATTAACATTGCAATGTAGAAAACACAAAGTCCAAAAAAATTTCAACACTGCACATTTTGCCAAAACAGATCATTTCTGCTTCCCAAATTCAGTGTTTAAGATGAACATTAAGCTAGCACTGTGCAGGGTAATCACTCAATTTACTAACAAACTATCTTTTCATATCTTACACATTTATTCTACATGGTTTGAAAAGCCAGGATTTATTTATTTTTTCCTCTCTTTGCATCTTGGGATTTTACCAATTAAGCCAGAAATTTTAAGGGCTGAATGTTTTCAGTGTAACTAATTTAACAAAACCAATATCCTCCTACCACTCCACTGCCACCTACATAAATAAATGATGCCAGAGACATTTTCCAGGCACCTCAAAGGCAGAGAATGGCATGTGCCAGTTCTCTAAGACACACTTTCCCTACTGTCTCCCAGTTTTGATGTTAGGTTTCTGGAGACTGTCATACTTTCCCAGTGGCCAAAATTACCTGGGCTTTCACCATCACATTTCCTATGAAATCAAGACACCATAACACCCAACTGCACAACAGCCTCCTCCTCCTTCTCCTTCTCCTCTTAGTAATAATGTTCATTAGCATTTAGTGACATAGCAGGCTTTCCATAAACAAAAATAGAAATTTTGTCATTTCTCGCCATACTATTTTTGAAAATATCTGTCTCTGTCTGTCTGTCTGTCTGTCTCTCTCTCTCTCTCTCTCTCTCTCACACACACACACACACACACACACACACACACACACACAGTGTATCTGAGAGTCCTTTTTCCCCATCTAAATGGCATTCTCCTCTCCCTTCCCTGGCTCATCTCTCTTTCTGGTTCGATGCTTTCTAACAATGGGCCTGAGGCGTTTTCTTAAACTGAATTTCCTAAGAAAGTGGTAATAGATTTGAATGAAAGTCTAATGAATATATTTAATCCAAAGGAGATGGTGAGGTATAATTATTGAATTCTACCTTTTCTCTCAAAGAATTTGCAATTTATATATCTCTATCCTTAGTGCCATCTGAAAAGTAAAGCACAGAACCTTCTAACAAATCCATTAAATAGATAAATACATAATGATACAAAAAAGACCTGATCAATAAAATCTATAGAAAGAGGGAGAGTTCACAAAAGGGGGAAGAGGACGAGAAAGGAATTACCCGAAGCACTCCTTCTGTCTCTTGCATCTTGTGTCCACTCCTCCTTCTGACCCACACCCTGCCTACGTCTTTTCTCTCTGATGAGCCTCTTGAACAAGTCTTAGTTTTAAGCTGTCTCAGAAAGTGGCATCTGAATCTCAAATATTATGTATTTATCACAGTATTATTTGAGTATTAGGCACTCAAGGACCATTTTCTGGAGTAGGACAGCTTTGTCCTCTTTTGACCTGTGCATAAAGACAGTGGGTCTTTTAAAAATCTAGCTATGAGTCAACTGGACCAAGCCCTGTTGTATCTTATACCTCTTGCGTGACCTTGCCTGAGAAAACTGAGCTCTGGTATCACTGATGAGCAGTGATGGTGACTCCTGTTGATGTGACCTTGAATATATTGCAAGTACACCACTAACATAAGCTAAGCTAGGAACAGAAAGTAGGGTTGATCCGGGGCACAAATCACCTTTCATAGTGGTGCCCTCTGTGCTACTTGTCAGTCATTCCCAGTATATAGAACTCTCAAAACCTTACTTTTCTGTCATATCTACATAGGTGCCAAGAACAGTCACCCTTTCTGACCTATCATTGCTCAGTTATATTTTCCCATATACTGTCTGCTAGCCCAGAAAATGGATCACGTGAGATGACATGGTTTAAGACACAGGGAGATCCTTTTGTTCCAGGTTCCTTGCACTGATTACCAGTTCTTTTCTGTGTCACCACTGTGGATCACAATTTGCCCTAGCTTTTGACCACTTCTTTGCTCTATAATCAATCTTAGTGTATACCTACCTTGGTGATTTTTCATTGCATGGGGCATCATGAGCCACAAAGAGAAGGTACTGAAAGTTAAGGAATCTGGTTCTGAAAAACATATATATTTATAAATGTTTGGTTACCGTTCATTCCTGGACCCCAAGAACCACTGATTTTCTAGGCCCTTTGCAGGTTGTTCACACACTAATTATGGCTTGTTTACTGGATTCTAGCTTGAAGCTTTCCAATGACTGTCCACCACCCTAATCACTACCACACCACTAGGTTCAATGATCCCAGCTATTGCCTCCCAAACTCAGCCTCCCTGTCCTTCAAGGTACTTTCAGCACTCAGACCCCTAGTTGCTGAGACTAAGAAATTAGCTTATGGTTCCTCACAGCTCAGCAGTGGCCTTGGTAGATGAAGTGTTTGTCCTTACCCTGAGCCTCTGACTCTAAGTTTTAGTAACTGTCTTTATTGCACAGAGTGGGAAAAAAGTCTACCAATAATGCTTGAGTCAGGAATGCATCAGTTCTCACAAGTGGTATTGATTTGAGATTTAAATATACCTAAAGAGCCGTGTTTCTTAGCACCAATAAAACTGTGTCCTGATGACCTAACAGTACAGATAACTCTTCCATAAAATATACACTTTCTAGCAACTTCTAGAAACTTATAATTTAAGGTTGGAACATAGGTCACAACATAGGTTGGAAGAACACCCCTCTTTGGTAAGATCTGTTGGTCTACAGTTTTCATATTTCAAGCCCCAAATTAAAATCTGTAGGGGTAAGGCAACCTGATAAAATAGGTCCATTGAAGCAGATAACTATGTACTTTGCTCCCGATGATAACTTGAACTCAAGTGAAATTATCCGCAACTCTAAAAAGATGGATGCAGATTCTTAATTAAATTAAGTTGTGATTTGGGGCCCAGATGCTCACTTAATTGCTAATAAATGGGAGAGCAGTGGTGAAGGAAAGGGTCAGGGGAATCAGTTGATCAGTGCAAATATTTTCCAGGATTTGGCTTGTCACCAGGTGAAGCTCCATCCTCTGTCACAGGCAGCTGTTCAAAAGAAGAGAAGAGTTTGTCTCATGAGAGAATGAAAACTCCCGGATTAGGAAAGCAGCTCATTGTCTATGAAAAGTCCTTTGGCCCAGCAGGGGTAAACTGCCATTTCCTTTAGCCACTCACCGCTGTCCTCAGCACACACCATTTGTGAAACGCTGCAGGCTCCAATCCAGTAAGTGTTCGTGTGTCAATTCGTCCTTATCTCTGTGTAACATGTGGTGAGCTGCGAGTTGGTGAACGCCATGAAAGTGAACTCCCTTGGCTTTATATTCTTTCTCCTTGATTGCTGCTAATCAGCAGTTCTGCAAAACTTCACTTGACACTGTTCACAAACATATTTTCCTTCAGGTACAGCAACAGGATTTCTGTGGTCTATCTACTTTGCAAATTTAACAAAACTGAATTTCTAGCGGCCTTGCTAGGCAACTGTGGATCTTTTGTTCTTGGTTATTGTTAAAATTTTATATGCACCCCCTTGTTTGATGCCAACTCAGTAGCCTTCTGCTCTATAGGCATTGTTTAAAAGCATAGTTGAATTCAATATTTGATCTGACTGAGCATGTGGAGTATTCTACCCTGAAGATTTATATAATATTCTGATACACTAATTGGAATTCCTAGATGCTACCATATTCTTAGCAAGAGAGCTTATTTTTTATTGATTTCTTTTGGGAAAAAAAAGTGAAATATATAGTAATTTTTCCAACATAATGTTAATGTAAAAAACAATAGCAACAGCTAACATCTTTAGAGTTAACACCATTTTCTATGTTTTGGGAGTTGGTCTAAGCAGTCCGTAAATATTCCCTCATTTAATTCCCATTATCACCATTTTCCAGATAGAAATACTGAGATACACATAAGAAACCCCTATACAGGGGAAGTAGTCACCACATGTGAGGACATAGTGAACAGTTGCGTAGGACAGAATGCATGAGCTGGTTTTAAGAAATATAGGTTATAATTTATATTAAAATGCATTTAAAATGGAGAAGTCTCGATTGAGATATTCTATCCCATAAATAACACGTGATTGTCAACAACATTCTGTGTATTGAAATAGTTACTTGAACTATTCAGAAATTTTCTTCTTACAAATGAGGGCGAGGAGCTCTACAGTCACCACCTCCCTGAATGGTCTTTGGCTGAGTCTTGTGAGTTCTCTGTGAGCACATCCAGGTGATGGGTCCAGATGTTTCATTTCTGAGCTTGTACTGTTGCAGGTTTCCAATCAGGGAGATCTGAATGGAGAGCCTGATGTCCTATTGACTAGCTAATTAACATAGATGAATTATTTCACCTCTCTAAGTCTTTTCATCTTATTCTAGAATGAAAATACTTTCATTAGACTACTGCATGGATTAAATGAAGGAAGACATAAAAATTACTTAATCTTATTAAGCCATAGTTTCCTCATCTATAAAATACAAATAATAGTGGCACTTACTTCAGGCGAGTTACTGTGAAGATTAAATAAGACAGTGCTTATAAATGTGTTTAGCATAATGCCCAATGCATAGCAGATGCTATGTAGGAATGGGAAGGCATGAGCAGTAAATACTTTTAGTGCTCAGTAAAACCAAAGCAGAGAATATGATCCTTTTCTGTATTTTCAATTTTAGAGATTAATATTTGGTCTTCCTTGTACCTGTTTTTTATTATATTTCAATTTTAACTAGATTTCCATCTTTAGTGGCTATTAACCTACTTTGCTATATCTTTTTGTATCTATTACAACTACAGTGTCACATATCACAGCACTCCTCCTTAATGAGGATTAAAGGAACTGAAAAGTTTGAGAAAGGTTAGAAATTCCCATTAGGCTAT
>PVIC010041928.1:0-16019 GCA_004025085.1 Thryonomys swinderianus | reverse complement strand
AATGACCAGAGATGTTGAGCATTTCTTCATATGTTTCTTGGCTGCTTTGATTTCTGCCTCTGAGAAGTGTCTGTTCATTTCAGTTGCCCATTTTTGAATTGGGTCTTTAAACTTGGGGAGGCTGATCTGTTTGAGTTCTTTATATATTGTCAATAATAGCCCTTTGTCTGATACACAGCTAGGAAAGATTTTTTCCCATGTTGTTGGTTGTCTTCTAGCAGTGCCAGTGACTTCTTTGGCTGTGCGGAAGCTTTTCAGTAGGATGAGATCCCATTTGTTGATTCTTTCTGCTAGTTCTTGTGCTAGGGAGGTTTTATTCATAAAGTCTCTGCCTAAGCCAATGTCTCCAAGAGTTTTACCTAGCCTGTTTACCAGCAGGCTTATTGTTTCTGTTTTAATGTTTAAGTCTCGTATCCACTGTGAGTTTAGTTTTGTGCATAGTGAAAGAGATAGGTCTAGCTTTAGCTTTTGGCAGGCTAAAGCCCAGTAAAAAAAAATTTTTTTTAAGTGCAAAAGTTTCTAAATGTTTTAGATTGTAAGTGTATAAGTATAATAAATAATGGGTTATACATATAAATATTTTTTTATTTCGGAGGTGAATCTTGTTTTTATCTTTAAAAATGTATCTCTAGAGTTTAAAACTAAACTCCAGCAAATTGCCAGGTGTGATGGTTTATGCCTATAACCCCAGCACTCTGGAGATTGAAGCAGGAGGACCATTGTGAGTTCACTGCCAGTCTGAATTACACAGTGAGACCCTATATTAAATTAAAACAGATTTTCAGGATAATTTATCAAAATATTTGGCTGTGTTACTCTGTAAGATTTAGTACATTGTCAGGCCAGAGATTTAGCTCAGTGGTTCTGGCGCCTGCCTCACAAGCGCAAGGTCCTGAGTTCGATCCCTGGTAACCACATACAATGCTGGGCGTGGTGACTCACGCCCACCAGCAATCAATACCATATACCACAGTGTTGGGTGTGGTGGCTCACGCCTGTAATCCCAGCACTCGGGAGGCAGAGACAAGAGGATTGCTGAGTTCAAGGCTTGTCTGGGCTACATAGTGAGCTCAGGGCCAGCCTGAACTACAAAGTAAGACCCTGTGTCAAAGAAAAAAAAAAAAGATTTAGTACAATGTCACTGTAAGCATTGGAGTTTTCCTACTGTTAAAAATATAATCTATGTTTATGTTCAGAAAGTTATTCTATTTGACCTGAATAAGAGTTCAATGAATGTGTTAATATAACTTTTGAACGTCAGAAATTGCAGCTTGTTATGTTTCATCATCCATTTTCTTCTGGTTCCTTAGGTTCTTAGAGTTACTCTCTTCTGAGAAAAATCATTCTAGAGTAACTTAATTAGTAACCGAAAAATGTGAAACTGAGTCTAATCTCAGTAACTTTTTTGAAAATCAGGATATCAGAAAAGAAAGTAGACAAGTAAAAGGATAGCTTAGTAAAAGTGCTCTAAATAATCTTTGTGTCTTAGCATGCTACAAAAGGTACCATTCATACAAAGTGAGACCCTGTCTAAAAAAAAAAGGTAGAAAGGGAGAAAAAGGTAGGAGAAAGATATAGATATAGATAGATATAGATATATCTCTATCTATATATATTTTTTGAGACAGGGCCTCGCTTGGTAGTTCAGGCTGGCCCTGAGCTCACTATGTAGCCCAGGCAAACCTGGAACTCAGCAATCCTCCTGTCTCTGCCTCCCAAGTACTGGGATTACAGGCGTGAGCCACCATGCCCAACACTGTGGTATGTGGTATTGATTGCTGGTGGGCGTGAGTCACCATGCCCAGCATTGTATGTGGTTACCTGGGATCAAACTCAGGACCTTGCGCTTGTAAGGCAGGCACCGGAACCACTGAACTAACTGTCCAGCCCATGAAGATATTTTTTATAGAAAGTTAGAACTTTGTTGATTACCTTTACTAAAAAGATTTTCAGGGGGCCAGAGATTTAGCTTAGTGGTTCTGGCACCTGCCTAGCAAGGTCCCTGGTTGGATCTCCAGTAACCACATAAATTGTACTGGGCATGATGACTCATGCCCACCAGCAATCAGTACCACATACCACAATGACAGGCGTGGTGGCTCACGCCTATAATCCTGGCACTCAGGAGTCAGAGGCAGGAGGATTACTGAGTTCAAGGTTTGCCTGGGCTACATAGTGAGCTCAGGGCCAGCCTTAACTACAAAGCGAGACCCTGTCTCAAAAAAAGTAAAAAAAGATTTTCAAAGCTTTTATAAAGATTGCCTTTTGCCATTTTAAAAATGGATTTTATTGGTACATTTTATACATACATTATGATAACATTCAACATTGAGAATTTGTACCTGTACATGACACATCTTCTCATTTTCCCCTTTCCCTTGCCTCTGTACAAACTCCATCCCTCAACTATAATGTTACTGTTTTCCCTGTGTAACTTACAAATCTCATAATAAACTATTTTTGTAATTTACTATATCTTATAAACAGCGCTTTGAAAAAAAACTGTTTAACAGAAATGCAATTATTTGCTGAAAAGGTAGGACTGCATTCCAAACCCCTTATTACCAGGTTTACATAGCATTCCATTATGCTAGAAACTTTAACTATAATTTTGGGACTGGGTAACTCACTCATAGAGTTGTTGCTTAGTGTGCGCAAGGGCCTGGATTCAGTATTCATTGACACTGCAATGATTTTATCTGCTGAATCATAAGTCCCAAGTACAATTGATGTTTTAAACAATTTCTTGCGTATCTACAAAGCTTTCTTTGATTCCGGGTTCAATTTAAAGCTAACAGCCTTAACAGTTACCTGTTTTCTGCAAAAGCAGGATTGCTGAGTTCCAGGCTTGCCGGGGCTACATAGTGAGTTCAGGGCCAGCCTGAACTACAAAGCAAGACCCTGTCTCAAAAGAAAAAAAGATTTAAGATGGCTGACCAAGAGAATTGTTAGAATCAGTATGGTAAAAATCTGAATAGTGATTTTAGAAACTATAGCAAATGTATCTGTGAAAATTCAACCTAATATAAAAGATTGTTTTTTCCTTTTCTAGTCTAGTAGACTAACAACCAATTCTTGGAACATTTTTCTAAAGGTTTTGTGATGTAATTAACAAAACTTGCAATTCTTTTAGTGCCTTCTAAACTGAGACAGGCTAAGTGCTTATCTCCCTTAAACATGTTGGGATATAAGTCTAATCATAGATCTATAGATAATGAGAATTGATAGGTAGGGAAGCACAAGAAAATTAGCATCCTTTTGTAATGTAACTGTCTCAGTTCAGGTCATTAGAAAGTGTGGGGGCAATTTAAATTAAAAAGGCTAGTTTGTTTCTGCTAGAAAACTGCTCAAGTTTGGAGATTTGAGATGCATAAGAATTTCCCTAGCTGTCCCTATTCCAATTCTCTTTATTAATACATTTACCATTTTCATGGAAAATACTCAGTAATTGTTAATTCAAAATCTGTAATTATTTTCAAACTAAAACATCCGGTGTTTTATAAGTTTGAGTCATTTATACTTAAATGGATATACCTTATGAACATACTTTTAAGTGAAATAACTAGGTCACAGATGTGTAAATACTGTATGAAAATCTGAAGATGTAAATGAGTTCTAGAATGTATGATAGACACTGTGAAATAGAAAATATTCAAAGGGAGAAGGGTAGGGGTAAGTAACCAGGGAAAAGAAAAAAATGTGATATTAAAAAACGAAACAAAGCATATGCACATAGGGGGCAGGAGGTTGTAGGGTGGGTAGGGGAGTGGGAAAAAATGAGAGTTAAGTCGTGTCACATATTGGTACAAATTCTCAATGTTGAGTGTGATCATGATGTGTATATAAAATGCACCAATAAAGAATTCAATTATAAAAGAGATCAGATGTTTTATCTGACTTTTTTTTTTTTGAGACAGAGTCTCACTTTGTAGTTCAGGCTGGCCCTGAGCTCACTATGTAGCCCAGGCAAGCCTCGAACTCAGCAATCCTCCTGTCTCTGCCTCCCGAGTGCTGGGATTACAGGTGTGAGCCACCACGCCCAGCACTGTGGTATGTGGTATTGATTGCTGGTGGGCGTGAGTCTCCACGCCCAGCACTGTATGTGGTTACTGGTGATAGAACCCAGGACCCTGAGCTTGCGAGGCAGGCACCGGAACCACTGAACTAACCCTCCAGCCTTTTATCTGACTTTTAATCCATATTATACCTGTAGCTAGCTTCAGGGAAGAATACTTTTAAAGTAATGAAACATTTAGTCTGCATATTATGGTCTGATCTGAGAATTTAAGAACCCTAAATTTATTATACTCCCTAGTACAGTCAAAAGTAGCTACTGATAGCACAACACTATACAATAAGATAGGCCCTTGCCTTGCCTGCAGGTTTTTTTCTCCCCACAGAATGCTTTGTTTCAGAAAGTTAACAGTTTGTGCTTCTGCGCAATGTACTAAAATGGTTTGCAACTGAACCTTAGGATTTCTCAGGGATGTTCCGTAACTCTTTGTTTTTGTGAGCATGTTCACCCACTAACCCCCTTCCCACTTTAGTGAGAATGCTCACCTGCCAGTAGAAGTTTTTCTCCACCTCTTTGAATGATCATCAGATTCTTGCGTCTTCAAATTTTTTTTTTTTTTTTTTTTTGCTTTTTGGAGACAGGGTCTCGCTTTGTAGTTCAGGCTGGCCCTGAGCTCACTATGGTGCCCAGGCAAGCCGCCACGAACTCAGCAATCCTCCTGTCTCTGCCTCCCGAGTGCTGGGATTACAGGCGTGAGCCACCACGCCCAGCATTGCGTCTTCAAATTTTGATAGCTGTGACCCAGAGGCTTAGAGCTGTAGCCACTGAGCTGTAACACTAAGCTATGCCTTAGTGCTGTGGCATGTGGCTGTGACACTGAGCTGTTTTGCTTTGCCATGTCAGTTTCCCACGCAACTTCTTTATCCTTAGGATAATGATTTAGCATAGTAGCCACTTTGCTTGGCAAGAACTTACCTCAATAAGTAATTCCAGGTGGGCACAAGTGATAACCTTAATGCATTTATTTTGTTATTGTTTGTTAAAGAATCCAAATATCTGAGTTTCTTCAGAATATAGGACTTTTACTACTCTTAAATATAGCCAGATTATATAAACCATCCTAAATATCATTCTTGAGTATCTATTGCCTGTAATCCTTCCTGGCACAAAACATAATATTGTTCTAAGTTCACAGGATATAGGAGAAATAACTCTACATAGTTTAAGCTGGAGAGTAATGTTGATAATTAGATACTTACAACATCATTGGAATTGGTGGATAAGTAGGGATTCCAATAATACTTTCTTTGCTACATCTGTGATCCAGGTCTTGGTAAACCATTTTTGCTGAAGAATCCAAAACCCAAACAGATGGTGCTTAGGTACTGGAACACACAATCTGACTGTTTCTCGTGGTAACACTAGAATGCTCAGGATTCCTCCCATAGCAACCCCTTACTAAATATTTTCAGAATCTTTCTTGCCAAGAGACACAAACAAATGCAGCAGAATAGGTGATGCTACTGATGTCTGTCCTGTATTGCTTTGACCTATCCCAGAGTTCATGTGCAGGGTGACAAAAACTTCAGAAGCTGACAATTTTTTTAAATTGAATTCTTTATTGGTACAATTTATATACATCTCAAAATCATTTATAACATTGGGGAATTTGTACCAGTATATGACACAAGTTAATTTTCATTTTTACCCATATCCCTACCCACCCATACCTCCCCACCCCCTTTATACATACTTTTATTTTCTTTCTGTTTCATATTTATTCCTTCCCCTCATTACATTCCCATACCAAATTTCCTATGGAAATTCCCCACTATAAAAGCTGTCATACTTTCTAGAGCTCATTTGCATCTACAGGTGTTCATGTCAAAGAGAAGATCCAGAATTTGCCTATCTGTGATCTATTGATTTTACTTATTAGTATATCCTCCAGGTGTCTCCATTTGCACCTAAATGGCTTGATCTTGTCATTCTTTATGGCAGAGTAATACTCCATTTTGTAAAAAAACCACATCTTCTTTATCTACTCTCCAGTTGATGGGCATTTGGGTTGTTTCCAAGATTGAGCTATCACGAACTCAGCTGCTATGAACAAGGGTGTACATCTGTCTTTCCAATATGATTTTTAAAATTCTTTTGGGTATATTCCTAGCAGGGGGATAGCAGGGTCAAATGAGACCCCTAGTCCTAGTTTTCTGCGAAATCTCCACACAGATCTCCACAATGGTTGCACAAGTCTGCAATCTCACCAACAGTGGAGAAGGGTTCCTTTCTCCCCACAGCCACACCAGCATTTATTGTTGGTTGATTTTGTGATAGCGGCCATTCTTTGTGGAGTGAGATGAAATCTCAGTGTTGTTTTCATTTGCATCTCTCGAATGACCAGTGATGTTGAACATTTCTTCATATGCTTCTTGGCTGCTTTGACTTCTGCCTCTGAGAAGTATCTGTTCATTTCAGATGCCCTTTTTTTTTTTTTTTTTTTGCTTTTTGAGACAGGGTCTCGCTTTGTAGTTCAGGCTGGCCCTGAGCTCACTATGGTGCCCAGGCAAGCCACCGCGAACTCAGCAATCCTCCTGTCTCTGCCTCCCGAGTGCTGGGGTTACAGGCGTGAGCCACCACATCCGGCATTGTGGTATGCGGTGTTGATTGCTGATGGGCGTGTCTCCACGCCCAGCATTATATGTGGTTACCGGGGATCGAACTCAGGACCTTGTGCTTGTGAGGCAGGCGCCGGAATCACTTAGCTAACCCTCCGGCCCCAGATGCCCATATTTTAATTGGGTCTTTAAACTTGGGGAGGCTGATCTGTTTGAATTCTTTATATGTAGTAGATAATAGCCCTTTGTCTGATAAACAGCTAGTAAAGATTTTTTTCCCATGTTGTTGTTTGTCTTTTAGCAGTGCCAGCGACTTCTTTTGCTGTGCAGAAGCTTTTCAGTAGGATGAGATCCCATTTGTTGATTCTTTCTGCTAGTCCTTGTGCTATAGAGGTTTTATTCATAAAATCTCTGCCTAAGCCAATGTCTCCAAGAGTTTTACCTAGCCTGTTTTCCAGCAGGCTTATTGTTTCTGTTTTAAGTCTCGTATCCATTGTGAGTTTAGTTTTGTGCATAGTGAAAGAGATAGGTCTAGCTTTAGCTTTTGGCAGGTTAAAGCCCAGTTTTCCAGCAACATTTGTTAAAGAGGCTGTCTTTCTTCCATTGGGGATGTTTGCCTCCTTTGTCAAAGATAAGGTGGCTTTGTGCATCCAGAGTTGTTTGTGGGTAGAAGCTGACAATTTTAACTTAAGTACAATTATCTAATAATACTGCCCATAGCCCCCTGCTCACCCTAAAGTTCAAATTATTACTGCTAAATTCCTTGAACCTGGCTATTTCACTATGCAATACTTTCCTCTATATGTGGGCTTTTCCCATTGCCAGTAGACTTGCTCAGTTCACAACCAGAACGTTTCAAAAGCTTCAGGGATTAGGTACCTTTTGGGTAAACAACCAGAGATGGGTGAGAAATAATGAGACAAATACTTTGAGACAACTCTTTGATACTTTTAGCACGGTTAGAGTTCCCAGTGGAATTAAACTTCATATATACCTATCGGTAACAATTTTATTATCTCACCTTTTAGTGGTTATTCTCACATCTCTGTCTCAATTTACCACTGTCTCTGTGAACCCAAACTTCACATCCCAAACATATTATTTACACAAAAGATCCTATTATTGATTTTTGTTTCAGGGAAACTCAAGCTAAGACAGAAGGCTGGGGTCTTCTTCAATTTTCTTTTCTAATTGTATATGTAACTAGCTAAGACAATCTAGTTTGATCCTGTAGATGTTGATGTGAAGTTATTTGTAAAATGTGCTTTTTTGGTTTTCCATCATCTATTTCAGAAGAAGCAAATGAACTGCAGGCTGAATGAGCCTATACAGTAAACCCCATATTATTTAAAACATGGCCCAATTAGCCAGGTGTGGTGGCTCACACTTGTAATCCCAGCACTCAGGAGGCAGAAGCAGAAGGATTGCTGAGTTAGACTTGCCTGGGCTACATAGTGAGCTCAGGGCCAGCCTGAACTACAAAGCAAGACCCTGTCTCAAAAAAAAAAAAGGCCCAATTTGTTAAAGGAAGTATTCCTGAGAAATATTTATAAGTTAAAATGTGGTGACTTCTCTACATTTACTAGGTCTCTAATACTTTAAACAGTAATAATACAGCATTTCAGTTCCAATATTTTATGACAAATTTAATTTGTATGTAAAATAAAATATTGTTAGAGTAGTAAAAATTTTGTAATTATAGAAATATACAATAATAAAATCTTGGCATGTAACAACAAAAGACTAAAAATGTATGTATAATATAAATCTACATCCATACTTATAAAACTATAATTTTGTTCTAAAAGTTCAAAATTCTAAAGAGAATTTTTTTTGGGCTCACTATGTAGCCCAGGCAAGCCTCGAACTCAGCAGACCTCCTGTCTCTACCTCCCGAGTGCTGGGATGACAGGCGTGAGCCACCACGCCCCGCACTGTGGTATGTGGTATTGATTGCCGGAGGGTGTGAGTCAACACACCCAGCATTTGTGTAGTTACCAGGGATCAAACTCAGGACCTTGCACTTGCAAGGCAGGCACCGGAACCACTGAGCTAAATCTCTGGCCCCTTCAGAGAGAATTTTAAATAAAACCTGAAAATTATGTGTCTGTGTTCTCTACCTAATTTCAGTGGTGCTCACTGTTATTCTTTTATCTCTGACAGTATTGCCAATATCAAGTTTTCCACTTCTAGGCATACAGCAAGACTGGACTTCTCTGAAAACTTTCAAGTAAGTCATACCTGTTTTTCTTAGATTTGCTGGTGGAAGTGATCAGTCACATCAGGGTAAATACTGTTTTGCAAACTTTCTAATACTCAACTCATTTGTCTGCTGCAGCAATTTAATGTGGATGAAATGCCATAAGATCTGGATAACTCTGACTGCTGATCCATCACATGAAGGATATCTTTCCTTGAGAGTGATTTGGACTAAAACAGACTTTATATCAGCAAGAAATAAATGTTTACTTCCCTAAGACACTGGAATTTTCTAATAGCTTATTACTGTAACAAAATGTATACTAATTCTTACTAATGTCATACATAATTCTATTTAAACTATTCTATCCAACTTTCTTTTTTTTTTTTGCTTTTTGGAGACAGGGTCTCGCTTTGTAGTTCAGGCTGGCCCTGAGCTCACTATGGTGCCCAGGCAAGCCGCCACGAACTCAGCAATCCTCCTGTCTCTGCCTCCCAAGTGCTGGGATGACAGGCGTGAGCCACCACGTCCGGCATTTCTATCCAACTTTCTATATTTATTTCTGCTGACTGCCAATTTTTTTAGTTTATTTTTATCTTTATTGATACATTGTATATACATATCATGATCATACTCAATATTGGGAACTACTGCCAATTTATCAAGACAATTATTTCCTGACTAAAGTAGCTACAGAAAATGCTGAAGATACTTCTTTCAAGAGTAAACATCAGTAATTTGAAGAACTCTAAGTTGTCTTTTTAAGTAAGAAGAGGAGAACAGACATTAGGTAGGCTAAATACAGATTTTACCATAGTAGGCCAGAAAGAAAAGTCCAATTAATATCAAAGTCAGTTTCACAACAACTAACTCCTTTAGGAGCATGATGGAAATGAGTTAGAAACAATAACAAAGATAATTTCAGAAATAATTACTTGAAAATTTAAAAATGTTTTAATTCTGCAATAGCTCCAAAGAGATTTGATAATGGAAAGTAGATTATATATTCAGTCTGTATTCATGGACTAAATTCTCTCCACTACTCTACTATTGTGGTTGCAAACAAACTGGATTAGAACTGAATCAAATTCCCCATAAGGCCAGCACTGAATCTAACTACTGAAACTGATTCAGTTCTCCAACTCAATTTGTGACCCAAATTATGAAATCAAGTTAGCGAGCTGAGATATATATATCTATATAACTGTATCTTTATCTATATATGTATCTAATAGAGATATAGTACTCATATATTGCAAAAGTTTTGTAACACATCTGAAAGGATAATGTTAAGAATCGTTACAAAATTTTATTTATTACAAAGTTAGAACCATCAGTGAGAGAGTTTAAGCATGTGAAACTGATAAAAACACTTTATGCTTATATTTAAAATTTTTTATGGAATCAAATTCCTTATGCATAAGGGTATATATAACCTGAAGATTTTCCCACACTGATCATATTGTTTCTTTAATTATGAATTTTTGCATGTCTTTGAAATTATGAAGGAAAATTGAAGGATTTTCTATATTCTTGTCAGTCTTATCTCCCAGTATGAGTTCTCATTTGCTGAAGAACAAGAAAGACCAGATGGCTCACCTACATTTTTCTATATTTATGATTTCTCTTCAGCGTGTGTTCTTACATTCACTGTGTGAGAAATTATAATTGAACAATTTTTAATATTTCTTGTGTGTTTTCTTTCTAATGTAAATTTCCATATGGCTTTGAAATAATTAGACATCTTAGCATTTCACTGCACTCCATATATTTTTTTTTTTTTGAGACAGAGTCTCGCTTTGTAGCTCACACTGGTCCTGAGCTCACTATGTAGCCCAGGCAAGTCTTGAACTCAGCAATCCTCCTGTTTCTGCCTCCTGAGTGCTGGGATTACAGGTGTGAGCCACCTGGCATTGTATGTGGTTACTGGGATTGAACTCAGGACCTTGCACTTGAGAGGCAGGTGCCAGAACCACTGAGCTAAATCTCTGGCCCTGCACTCCATATATTAACAAGATTCACTAATGTAAATTTTCTTGTTTTTCATCAGGGATGAGGAACAGTTGGAGAGTTAAAGCTCTCCAGAGAAACATATAGACACGTAAGAGGGAAGGAGAAGGTGAGTGGTGGAGGGGACAAATTTTGTGTGAATTAGATCATATATGTATGAAGTCTGAGAAGGTTCACAATATGCCATCTACAAGGTGAAAACCATCAAACTTTGTAGTGAAGCCTGG
Source organism: Thryonomys swinderianus (assembly GCA_004025085.1). Taxonomy (NCBI): domain Eukaryota; kingdom Metazoa; phylum Chordata; class Mammalia; order Rodentia; family Thryonomyidae; genus Thryonomys; species Thryonomys swinderianus. The sequence goes on along the minus strand of PVIC010041928.1, from coordinate 4,949 downwards.
TCCAAGGTCAAGGTTCTGAGAAACTGGCTGCTGGTACAAGGGTTGGGACACTGAAGGCTGGATCAGCTGGAGTTCTCATATTGAAGGGCAGGAGAATACTGACACTCAAGCTTCATATGTCATAATGAACTCCTTTCCTATGCATTTTTATTCTTTGCCTTCAATGTACTGGCTTATTTTTAATTACCATTGGGTAAGACTGCATCTTCTTCATTTGGTCCAGTAATTCAAATGTTATCTTTTAGGGCCAGAGGGTTAGCTCAGTGGTTCCAGTGCCTGCCTCACAAGCGCAAGGTCCTGAGTTCAATCCCCGGTTACCACATATAATGCTGGGCGTAGAGACACGCCCACCAACAATCAACACCGCATACCACAATGCCGGACGTGGTGGCTCACACCTGTAATCCCAGCACTCGGGAGGCAGAGACAGGAGGATTGCTGAGTTTGCGGCGGCTTGCCTGGGCACTGTAGTGAGCTCAGGGCCAGCCTGAACTACAAAGCGAGACCCTGTCTCAAAAAAAAAAAAGGTCATCTTTTATAGAAACACCCTTGCAAACAAACCCAGACATAATATTTTACCAGGTATCTACATATCCCTTAACATACTAAAATTGACATTTAAAATTAACCAGTTTATGGTTTGCCTGCAATATACAGTGTATAGTAAAATGCAAAGAATAATGACTTAATACATTGTTTACAATCATAGGGCCTCTCTTCAGTATTGGATTCACCTTAGTGTTAGGTATGTTTTAAGGAATAAGTGAAGATTTTCTCACATTCTTTCTATTTTTGAGCATCTCTTCAATGTGCGTTCTTACATGTACATTAGGGATCTTAAGCGAAAGGCTTCCTTACATTGTTTTATATTCATGCAATGTAAATCCAATATGAGTTCTCTTATAAATCCAATATGAGTTCTCTTATCCATAATGGATAAGAGGTGATTTGAAGGTTTCCCCAAAATTTTTACATTCACAGGGAGTTTTCACATTTTCTGAGAAATCAGGAAAAATTCAATGATTTTTCTAATATTCATAAGGTTCATCTCCATTGTAAATTATTATACAAACAATAGTGGATAAATATAAAGAGTTTCTTATATTTTATATATTCATTGTATTACTTTCCCCTGGGAATTTTAAGTCTTAAGATACAAGGAACAATTTAAGGATTTCCTACATTTCTTCCACTGATAGGGGTTGTGTCCATTGTATGATCTCATATGTGTCTTTAACTGAACAACAAATGGTTTATTGCATTTTCTGAATTTCTATAATTTACCTCCAGCATGAGTTCTCTAGTGCACATTTACATGAGTACTATGGCTGAAGGTTTTTCCACATTGGTTACCTTCATTATACATATCTGCAATTTGGAATATTTTCTGCACAGTAGACATTAAGGTCTGTTTGAGAGATTTTTCAATTCCATTACATTCATAGAGGTTCTTTACCATATGAATTGTCAAATATCTTTCCTGTGTTTTCTGCTGATCTATTTTATGGCAAAAGGGACAAGGATTACAAGAACTGGGAAGATTTTATATTTTAGGTGGTATAGTACATCATTTTAATGAAGACTGTAATAAGAAACGACTGCCTTGTTAAGTGGCAAGTGATGATATAAAAAATTGACTAACAAAAGTACACAAACCAAAGAAACAGAAAATTAGAAATAAAGGATATGATAAAAATGAACAGACAGGACCAGGGATTTAGCCCAATGGCTCTGAGGTCCCAAATTTGATCCCTGGTAACCACATACCACAGTGCTGGGTGTGGTGGCTTACTCCTGTAATCCCAGCATTTGGAGACAGAGGCAGGAGGATTGCTGTGAGGTCAAGACTAATTTGGGCTACATAGTGAGTTTAGGGCTAGCCTCAACTACAAAGCAAGACCCTATCTCAAAAAAAAAAACAAATGAAACAGACATTTATATTACATATAAATGGAACGTTCTCTTCTATTAAAGGCAGGAATAATAACTATGGACCCAAAAGCAAGATCCAACTTTATGTTGGTCACAAAAGGTGTATTTTGAATATTTAGACAGATTTAAAGTTAAATTATGGGAAATATAGATTATATGTTCCCTAAACATAACAAATGCATTATGTAAAAATATCAAAGAATAACTAGAGAGCAAAATGGACATTTCATAATGGTGAATTTAAGTTCATCAATAAAGTAAAATTAATCATATTCATGTGTACACCTAATAACAGAGCTTCATTATACAAGAGGCTAGACCTGAAAGAGAAATGAATAAATTAATTAACATAGTTATATTAATCAACTGTCTATTTCTGTGACCATGTACTTGTCATAACACCTTAAAGAACTGACAGTTAATTTTTACTCACAGATTCATAAGTTTCTGGCCATGGTTGGCTGTCTCCAAGGCAGATACTTCATGGCAGAGAAAAGCAGCTCCAATCATAGGATTTGGGAAGCAGAGAGCATGAGAAGAGCCAGAGAGGATGGGGGAACCAGATACAGTCTTCAAGGTCATAGCACTGTGATTAACCAAAACATTCTTATGCAAGTGTTTTTTCTCAAGGTAATCAAATTGATGGTCAAGATTAATTATTACAATAGTTAAGCAATTTAACACATTTGCATAGTAATCTAGTAATCATAGAATAATAAGAAAGTTAATAATAAAACATTTATATATTACCAAGCAACTTGATTTAATTGATATTTATAAATCACCACTTCCAATAAATGTAGAACATACATTTTTTCTATGTATACAAAAAATCACACTATAACTCATTTGTTGGTTAATTTTTTTATTTTTCTGAGACAGCTTTGTAGTTCAGGCTGGCCCCAAGCTCATTATATAGTCCAGGCAAGCCTCCAACTCACAGCAGTCCTCCTGCCTCTGCCTCCCAAATGCTGGGATTACAGGCATGAGCCACTAAACCCAGCATTGTGGTGTGTGGTACTGATTGCTGGTGGGTGTGAGTCATCATGGCTGGGCTTTGTGGTATGTGCTTACCAGGGATTGAACTTGGGACCTTGCTTGCAAGACAGACACTAGAACCCCTGAGCTAAATTTCTGGCCCCATTGTTTGTTATTTTTATTTATTTATTTATTTTTGAGACAGAGTCTCACTTTGTAGTTCAGGCTGGCTCTGAGCTCACTATGTAGCCCAGGCAAACCTCAAACTCAGCAGTCCTCCTGTCTCTGCCTCCCAAGTGCTGGGATTACAGGCGTGAGCCACCACGCCTGGCACTGTGGTATGTGGTATTGATTGCTGGTGGGTGTGAGCCTCCATGCCCAGCATTACATGTGGTTTCCGGGGATCAAACTCAGGACCTTGCACTTGCGAGGCAGGCGCCGGAACCACTGAGCTAACCCTTTGGCCCTGTTTGTTAATTTTTAAAAGATAATTCAATTCATTCAAAAGATTAAAATCATAGAGCACATTCTCAGATCAAAGTAGTTATTTTGGAATTAAAGTCTATCTCTAGCTATTCATCAATTAACTAATCCACTTTTACCTGACTCCTGGGTCAAAGAAGTAACCAACAAAAAAATGGTAGATAAATTCAAACTTAAATAAAAACAGCGAATTAATGAAGTGTACCTTATGTAGAGTATAGAAAAAAATGTAGTTTTATATTTTCATATATTCTAATTTATATTAGAAATGAAAGGCATAGGGTAAATAATCTAAGCTTTCGGAGAAGCTAGAAATAGAGAATTAACACCCCCAAAAAGAAAATTAACCCCAAAAAATACAGAAAAAAGAAAAAGTAAGTGTAGAAATCAATGAAAAAGAAAACAGAAGGCAACAGGCAAAATAATAAAGCCAATTATTTGCTTTTAGATATTAGTAACATTGATATATTAATATCAATACAGATAAAGGGAAAATGTAATTAAATACATAATAACAATACGTTGAATGAAATAGTGACATCAGTATACATCTTAAATATATTGAAAAGAAGATAAAGAATATTATGGATGACTTCCTAGAAATTCAATCACTTAGATAAAATGGGAAAAGTTGTTACAAGAAATATAGCTATTAACTGTGTTATTAACTGCAGAGATAATAGAAAATTGAATTAGAGCGCATCTCCCATTCAAGTCCTAAACTGACCCTGCTTAGCTTCTTGAGATCGGATGAGATTGGGTACATTCAGGGTGGTATGGCTGTTGACAAATTTGAGCATATCTGAGAAGTTCAATTTGTAGTTCAAAATATTCCCACAAAGTGAAAAGATCAGCCATCAATTGCTTCACTGATAATTCTAACATCCATACAAATAAATATCCTACACAAACATTTTAAAAAATGGAAAAAGGAAGAACAACTGTTGACTCATTTCATCTAACTGAAACTTGACAAGGCCATTACAAGAAAAATCACAAACACCCAGTACTCTGGAGGCAGAGGCAGGAGGATTGCTGAGTTTGAGGTTTGCCTGGGCTACATAGTGAGCTCCGGGACAGCCTGAACTACAAAGTGAGACCCTGTCTCAAAAAAAAAAAAAAAAAGTCACAAACATCACCCAAGAAATAGGAAGAATTCAATAAGGATATATTTGATGCAACCATTCTCAACAAAAAATAACACACTGAATCTATCTAATATCTATTTTCCTAAACATTGTTTTATGTCACTTGGAAGAAAAATATACCAACAACTTTGTAAGTCATGGTCAGACAGGTGCAGTTCCATTCTGTCTCCAGAATTCCAGCTCATTAGATCTGCTTGAAATCTTTGTCTTCCTCTACCATTTCATCTACTTCTCCATACTAGAGTATCAAGGAATTTGTTTCAAATTTCAGTGCTCGAATTTCAGGAGTGACTACTACTGCCACCACAGTTACGTCCATGTGAACTTGCAAGTAGATAGTAACTAATGAGCAAGACAAGGTTGAGGCAAGTATCTCAGATGCAAATTTTTTTTTTTTTTTTTTTTTTT
>PVIC010041927.1:0-16014 GCA_004025085.1 Thryonomys swinderianus | reverse complement strand
TTTTTTTTTTTTTTTTTTTTTTTTTTTTTTTTTTTTTTTTTTTTTTTTTTTTTTTTTTTTTTTTTTTTTTTTTTTTTTTTTTTTTTTTTTTTTTTTTTTTTTTTTTTTTTTTTTTTTTTGAGACAGGGTCTCACTTTGTAGTTCAGGCTGGCTCTGAGCTCACTATGTAGCCCAGGCAAGCCTTGAACTCAGCAATCCTGCTGCCTCTGGCTCCTGAGTGCTGGGATAATAGGTGTGAACCACCAAGCCCGGCACTGTGATATGTGAAACCCGGGATTGAATTCAGGACCTTGTGCTTGCCAGGCAGACTTTGGAACCACTGAGCTAAATCCCCAGCCCAGGAACTCTTGTCCTCTCTGGATGCGATGGAGGTTTGGAAGACAGGTTCACTGACTCTAAATTGTTCTGTGTTTAATTAGGTTGTTACTTTTGTTGTTTGTTCTTTCACTTTGTTATAATAAGACAAGGATTCATTCCACTATCACATTTTCTATTCAACATGATACTTGAAACATTAGTGCGAGCAATTTGACAAGAGAAAGAAATAAAAGGGATACATGTAGAAAAAGAACTCAAATTTTTGCAGATGACACGATCTACCCAAAGAAGACCCAAAAAAACTAATTTCATTTAAGAAATCTAGAGGAGGCCATGTAGAGAAGTCATAAGAAGGACAAGAGAAAAGGCTAATTGATTAATACATTACAACAAATAAATTCAGACTTTCAATTGACAGTCTCTATTGTAGTCTCTTCCTTCTAAAAGCTCATTATAATTTAGAGATGAGCTACGAGTGGTGGTGCCTGGCTGTAATCCTACCACTGAGTTTGAGGACAGCCTGGGCTACACAGTGAGTTCAAAGCCAACCTGAACTACATATCAAGAACCTGATTTTTAAAAAATTTTGAAATGAAAATGTGTAATATCCTTGAAAACCAATGTTGATGAACATGTTATCAGACTCTAAGAGTTTACTAAACACAATGCAATTCTTAAAATTAAAATAATTAAGAGAAATATTCTTAAAAATAAATATGAAGGCCAGAGATTTAGTTCAGTGGTTCTGGTGCCTGCCTAGCAAGTGCAAGGTCCTTGGTTTGATTCCTGGTAACCACATGCAACAATACCAGGCGTGGTGACTCACACCCACCAGCAATCAGTACCACATACCATAGTGTCAGGCATGGTGACTCATACCTGTAATCCAAGCACTCGGGAGGCAGAGAAGGAGGATTGCTCAGTTCCAGGTTTACCTGGGCTACATAGTGAGCTCAGAGCCAGCCTGAACTACAAAGCAAGACCCTGTCTCAAAAAACCAGAACAAAACATAATTAAGCTAGAGTAATTATATGTATATATTACATCATTTGAAGACATGCTATAGTAATTCCAAGAGTGTGGACTTGGCAAAGGACAAAGTAGATTAGTGCAGCAGAATAGGAAATACAGAAAAATAATATAGTCATTTGACTTTTGGTGAAGATATCCAAACAATTCAACATGGAAAGTAGTGTTTTCCCTTTCCCTTCCCTTTCCCTTTCCTTCCTTCCTTCCTTCCTTCCTTCCTTCCTTCCTTCCTTCCTTCCTTCCTTCCTTCCTTCCTTCCTTCCTTCCTTCCCTCCCTCCCTCCTCCCTCCCTCCCTCCTTTCCTCCCTCCCCTCTCTCCTTTCTTTCTTTCTTTCTTTCTTTCTTTCTTTCTTTCTTTCTTTCTTTCTTTCTTTCTTTCTTTCTTTCTTTCTTTCTTTCTTTCAAGACTGAGTCTTGTTATATAGTGCAGGCTAACCTTAAACTCACTATGTAGCCCAGGTTGGCCTCAAACTCAGTGATCCTCCTGTTTTAGATTCCTGAATGCTGGGATTACAGGTGTGTGCCACCATGCTTGGCAGAAAGTGGTATTTTCAAGAAATAATTGTTTCCCAACTGGATAATCAGGTGGAAGAAAATGAGCTTTGGCTCCTTCTCAAATCAGACAAAAAAAATAATTACCAGATAGATTATAGACCTAATAGAAAATCAAATGAAAAAGATCCTAGAAGAAAAGTGAGAAAACAACTTTGTGACCTGAGGATAACCAAATATTTTTCAGACAAACAAGCAGAAATATATAGACAAGATATAAAAGATAAGAATGAAGAAAAAATTATAAATCAATCTCCACGAAAATTTAAACATTTTCATAAAAGGCTGTCAGCAGAGGCCAGAGCGTTAGCTCAGTGGTTCCAGTGCCTGCCTTGCAAGCGCAAGGTCCTGAGTTTGATCCCCGGTAACCATATACAATGATGGGCGTGGAGACTCACACCCACCAGCAATCAATACCACATAGACAGTGCCGGGAGTGGTGGCTCACGCCTGTAATCCCAGCACTCAGGAGGCAGAGACCGGAGGATTGCTGAGTTTGAAGCTTGCCTAGGCTATATAGTGAGCCCGGAGCCAGCCTTGAACTACAAAGCGAGACCCTGTCTCAAAAAAAAAAAAAAAAAAGCTGTCAGCAAAACCAGGCGCAGTGTCATATACATGCAATCCCAGCACTCAGAGGCTCAGAAGATCCTAGTTTGAGGTCAGTCTGGGGTACACAGTGAAATTAAAAACAGGCTGGATTACTTGGGGAGACTGAGACTATGTCTCAAAAAAAAAAAAAGTAGCCAGGAACAATACAAAGAAGCAAGCCAGAGACTGGGAAAAATATAGGCAAGATATACCATGTATTTGACAAAGGACTCATAGATATATCTTGACAAAAAATTCCAGCAAGTCAAAAATAAAAATGGGGCAGAGCTGTGGCTCATAATAGAGAGCTTGCCTAGTATGAGTAAAGCCCTAGATTCAATACCCAGCATCCAGCAGGATTGTAGTTCAGCGGCAAAGCACCTGCCTAACAAGCACAAGGCCCTGAGTCTGATTCTGGTACCAACAAAACAGAACTAAACTAAACTAAAAATAGAAATTCCACTTGTTCCAGCTTTCCTGTCTAGATACCTTCCCAAAAGTGTTAAAATCATCATTTAGCCGGGCATGGTGGCTCACACCTGTAATCCCAGCACTCGGGAGGCAGAGGCAGGAGGATTGCTGAGTTTGAGGCTTGTCTGGGCTACAAAGTGAGACACTTGTCTCAAAAAAAAATCATGTTACAGGAATACATGGTGACCCCTGTTTATAACAACACAATTTATAATAGCTTGATCTTGAAAACAGTAAATATGTCCATCAACAGATAACTGGACAAGGAAAAACGTTGTATTTGTACACTTGGAACCCTATCCTGCCATAGAAAAGATTAAATTGAGGCATTTTATAGGTAAATGGATGAAATTTGAGAACAAATGTTAGGTGAAATAAATCAGACACACAAGCTCAAATCTTACATAGTTTCTCTATGTCTTATATGACAACCACAATACCTTGGAAGCAGAAGGGCCTGAGTTCGATCCCTGGTACTGCCAAAAAAAAAAAAATGTCAACTGCAAAATTTCCATAAATATACAAATAAAGAGCAAAATAGAAGACAGATAAATAGGAAATAGGGAGAAATCTCAATACTTCTCCAAATTACATTTTTTGTTGTTTCAAAAAATATTTTAACTGGGTGTGGTGGCTCATACCTGTAATCCCAGCACTCAGAGGCAGAAAGATCGCTAAGAGTTCGAAGCTAGTTTGGCTACATAGTGAGCTCAGGGCCAGCCTGAACTACAAAGTGAGACCCTGTTTTTAAAAAATAATAATAATAATATTAGGCCAAGGATTTAGCTCAGCGCTGCCACACCTGCTTTGCAAGTGCAAGGTCCAGAATTTGATCCCTGGTACCAAAAAACTTTTTAATATATATGCTAATTTGTTTCATTTATACTTCTAGTTTGTCTAAATTGTTGAAAAGAAAGTTTTGTGTGGGTTTTTTTTTTTCTTGGTAGCGGGGTCAAATTCATGACCTTGTACTTGTGAGGCAGGCGCCAAAACCAATGAAGTAAATCCCTGGTCCCTGTGTTATTATCTGTGTTTCCATTTTGGTTTGTGACTTGTACTCTGAGTAACTACTTTGAAGATAACAATACATATAGAATATTCACTATTGTTATTCTTTTATTATTTTGTTGTGGAACTTTCTTTTATTTTTCATAAAAGAAACCCATCCTTAGACTTGTCAGAGTGAAGCTGCATAGCAATGAAAACAAAGAGCACCCAGGTTACTTTTTAAAAAATGGATAAATCTAAATTGTCTTTACACTAGTAATAACATCTGTGAAACAGTATTTTCAGTGCAGTAAAGGATAATGAATTTCAATGTAGTAAAAATAACATTCAAAAATGAAGGAAAATTATAAGTATGTATGTATGTATGTGTTGGTACCAGGGATTGAACCTCCCTTTTTATTTTATATTCCGTCACAGTTGCCCAAGCTGGGCTCAAAGCTGCAATCCTCTTTGCTAAGTCTATAAGAGTTCTAGGACCATAAAACTGAGCCCAGCCTAGGAAATTTAGTGACTCACTGAAACCCTGTCTCAAAATAGAAAATAAAAAGGGCCAGGGATGTAGCTCAGTGAGAGGTTACTGTACTACAATCCCCAGTGCCACACATACGTACACAAATACACACAGATATATCCACATAAACACAAGGTAGAGTAAAGCATTTGCTTCAGGCCAAACGACAAACAAGTTATTGTCATGGATTTGATATGAGATGGAATTCAGGTATACAAGTGAGGCAGGGGACCCGACAGGACTTTGCTTCCATCCTAGTCTGTGCGCTCTCCCCAAAGGTTTCTCCCAGAAAGCTACCTGTCATTCTGGTGATTCTCTTACTTCGTGAATTTTCTCACTTTACCCTTTTCCTCCTATGGGAATGAATATCCTTTCTCCAACCTCAACTTTGTTCCCAAAATACTCACTGACCTCTGGCTCCAGGACACCTCCATCGAGTTCACTTGGAACCAGATCAGTTTCTTCACCTTCTGCCCCCACTTTCTATTAATCCAGCCAGCATGTTACCCAAAACAAACAATGATTTTCTTGGCCTGTTCAGTTAATTCCTCTCCTGGCAGAAATCAGAATAGCCACCAATGTTGGCACTGCGCCAGCCAAACTCTCTCTCTCTCTCTCTCTCTCTCTCTCTCTCTCTCTCTCTCTCAAACAAATACCCATCACTCTGCAACCTTCCAGACCAAGCTAACTCCTTAACCACAGTGCCTCCAAAGCCAAAGACCCTTCTCAGGTTCAGCTCCAGCCACCTGCCCAATGGCTGCCTATGCTGACAACCTCAGTTCTTGACCAATAACAAATAAAATTCATTGCTCTGCTGCACACAAAAACATCCTGCTCAGGCCATTCCCAAAACTCAGCCACCACTAACCACCCCCCCTGGTATCTGCCTTGTCTAACAATCCTCCTCCCCTTCCCCACTTTTTTAGCCTCTCAAAGCAAGTAGATCTCACTAACGGGCAAGATCAAATCAACTCAATATGCTCTGTTATAAGCCAATACACATATAGACTGTTACATCTTCCTGCTGTATAGATCCTGTCAGCAGTGTACTGACTGCATCTTTCATGGCATAGTTTGTGAAGGTGGCCTAACAGTCCGCTGCCCCCCCCCCCCCGATTGTGCAGGCCACTCCTCATGTCAAGAAGTGGTGCTTCTCTCTCCTTTCCCAGGACCACTCTGAGCAAGAGAATGAGACAGAAGTGATGCTTTAGCATTGCTGAGCTCAGGCATTAAAAGAGATGACTGTTTTTACTTTCTCCCTTTTCAAATACTTACTCCTGGGGTGCCCTTTCTCAGAGCCTCTGACTTTGAGTCTGAGAAGCTCAAGCCACCTAAAGGGGCCATGTGCAGAAGAACCGAGGGCTCCAATCTGCAACCCTAGTGCTCACACACTGTGGTAGCCGCCCATCATCCTAGATGTGAGAATGAACCACCTTGCCTATTCCAGATCATTCTAGGTCCCAGAAAACTGCTGCTCCAGATGATATTATCTGGAGCATGAAAACTGTGCAGCTGAGCCCACTCAACCCTGAGAAGTGGTAAGATGGGTATCACTTTAAACTAGAAAATTCTGAAGTAATATATAACTGAAACATAATTTGGCACTAGAAGCACTGTATAAAAACTTAGAACATGTGATATGGCTTTGGAACACAGGTAGGGTGATGGAGGCAAAAGAGTCCTTAAGAAAACTCTAGTCAGGCATGGTGGTATGAGCCTATCATGCCAGTGACTCAGAAGGATGAACAGGAGGATGCAATTTCAAAGGCAGTCTGGGCAATTTAGCAAGACCTTGTCTCAAAAAAATGGCGTCTTGGGCCAGAGATTTAGTTCAGTGAGTCCAGCACCTGCCTAGCAAGCGCAAGGTCCCTGGTTTGATCCCCAGTAACCACATACAACAATACCACCAGCAATCAGTATCACATACCACAAATGCTGGGTTTGATGGCTCAAGCCTGTAATCCCAGCACTCGGGAGGCAGAAGCAGAAGGATTGCTGAGCGTTCAAGGCTAATTTGGGCTACATAGTGAGCTCAGAGTCATCCTGAGCTACAAAGTGAGAGAGACCCTGTCTCAAAAAAAACAAAAAACAAAAACAAAAACAAAAAATGGTGTCTCAAAAAAACCGGTGGAGATAGAACTCAAAACCTTTCACTTTGTAATTCAGGCTGGCCCTGAGCTCACTATGTAGTCCAAATTAGCCTTGAACTCTCAGCAATCCTTCTGCCTCTGCCTCCTGAATGCTGGGATTATAGGCGTGAACCAACACACCCAGCTAAAATATTTTTGAAACAACAGAAAAATGTAATTTGGAAAGGTATTGAGGTTTCTCCCTTTTTCCTATTTATCCATCTTCTAGTTTGCTCTTTATTTGTATATTTATGTAAATTTTGTGGTTGTCCTATAAGACATAGATAAACTGTAGGAGAGTACTGGGAATTGAACCCAGAGCTTTTGCAGTGAGGTACAAAGGGAAATTGGAGAGCCTGGTGGGGTCAAATTGAAGCCTCAATGAACTGATTTTTTTGTTGTTGTTGTTTGGGTTTTTTTTGTTTTTTGAGACAGGGTCTTGCTTTGTAGTTCAGGCTGGCTCTGAGCTCACTATGTAGCCTAGGCAAGCCTCGAACTCAGCAATCCTCCTGTCTCTGCCTCCCGAGTGCTGGGATTACAGGCGTGAGCCACCATGCCCGGCCTCAATGAACTGATTTTGGAAGCTGTGTCTTTCTGCTCCAGAACTGGGAAGTGAGTTTTAGCAACCATATTTAGCAACACGAGGCACAATGAAGGAGAGCTACATCACAAATGCACTCCCTGTAAGTGATAATATGGGAAACAAAACTTAGTAGACTGAGGTCTTGAATGTTAATATGAAGACCAAAGATACCTGTGTACAATTAAATCATGATTTTGAGCATTACAGCATTTGAAATTTTCTTTAAGAAATCAGTAACACTTGTACCATCATGCTGGATAAATACAAACATTTCTAGAAGCTCTGGGATGTAAAACACACTGTTCTTGGTTCTGAGAATACAGCAGTTAAGTCTTTAATCTGATGGGCTTTCAGTAAATGAGGAGGTAGGACAAGATAAACAAGTAAAATTTATAGAGTATTAGTACAAGTGCTAGGAAGAAAGATAAACAAGGAAGGGGACAAGAAGTATTGTGGCTGTTATTTTAAATGGGGTGACAAAGGAAGGCACACTGAGAATGTAGAGAGACGGCCAGGAAGTGGTCCAAGGAGGAGGAGGAAGACAGCCAAGCGCTGCCAGAGAGCCAGGTCAGTGAGATGGAGTAAAGGGAGAGAGCACTAGAAAATGGAAAGAACCTAGATATATTATGAATGTAAGACCAGTGGGTTTGCACACATGGATTAGACACAGTTGGTGAAAGAAGTAGGTGTCAGGGATCCTCTAGATTTTAACCACCCACCTAGAAGAGTAAAGTTGCCTTTAATGAGAAGATTAAGATTCCATGAAGAGTGGGTTGGGGGGGAGACAGCTAGAGCTCAGTTCCACACAGACTTCACCCACTTCTGAGAGGTCTGTCAAAACCTGTTAGGGACCCGGGGATTTAGCTCAAGCGGTAGCACACCTACCTTGGAAGCACAAGGGCCCAAGTTCGATCCCCAGTACCACCAAAAAAACCCCAAAACTATTAGGATTTGAATATGGCCTGTGCCTACCAAAACTCATGTGAAGACATGGTTCCCAATTCAGCAGTGTTGAGAGGTGAGATCTAAAGAGAGAAGTTTTGGCCATGAAGCCAGAAGGCTCACAAATGGACTGACACATTTCTGCTGACTTGAACCACCAAAGATACATGTACAACTGTCCCATCAAGATATGTGGGGCATCTCATCAGTCATACATGTAGCACTGGTGGTACAAGTTGCCTAATGGAACGGTCATGCGTGTATGCCTTATCAGCATGTTAATTCCTTTCTCACCTGAGTCAATTCTAGTTCTTGATGGACTGGGTTAGTTACCATGAGAACATGTTATAAATTGAGTTCAACTTCCTCCATTTTCCAGGGCAGGTACCCATTTGCCCTTTCTGCTTTCTGCTCTTGGTTGAACCAGCACAGGACCCTCCCAATCTTGGACTTTCCAGCTGTAAGGACCATAAACTTCTTTCCTTACAAATCAGCCAGTTTCAAGTACTGTATTTTGTCACTGTAACAGAAAATGGAGTAAGACAACACCTGAATTGTGACACAGAGATTAGATATGCAGGCTCAGAGCTGAGGAGAGAATTTGAGGCTAGAGACATGAATCATTTTTTTTAAATGGAAAAGGTGTTTAAATCCAGGAGACTGGATGAGACATTAGGCCAGTAAAACAGAAATAGAAAAATCAAGATGGTTAGAGATAGGAATGAGGATACAAAGGGCAACCAGAGACAGGGAGAGAGCCAAGAAATCCTGGGGTCTCAGAGAAAAATGGAAGGATATTTGAAGTGGAACTCTGATAAGAATTACAACCAACTGTAGATATCATACTCTTGTGTAGTGCTTTCTCACATACTTTCATCCTTTTTGAGGAACTTGGTGTCTTAAACTCCATCATAAAGACTCGATAACAAAGGCTAAGAAAAGAAATTAACTTGGCCACCTGAAGAGGCAATAAACTGGCAAAGTGTGACATAAACACAGATCCTCTGATTCTAAATCTCAGAGATCCTTTTTACTTATTTCCTTCTCATTCTCACAGGACCCTCTACCTCCATGGGGGCAACAGAACAGGAAGTCAAGAGAAGGCCTTTTCCTTTTCGATGTCAGAGTCTGTCACCAAGGCTTAACAGTGGGTACTGCTCAGCACAAGGCCAGTGGCTCTGACCCTGCTGCAAGATAGAGGCTACCTTTCTGCCCTTGAAGGGGTGGTCAGCAGGATGGTGCAGTCACTCTTGCGCTGGTGAAGCAGTTCCCCAGATGGCCTTTCATGGCCGAGGTGGGCTCATTCAGAATCAACTCCTTGGGGGTCAGAGGCACAGCCTTGTAGTGATGGCAGACCCATGGCCCAAGGCCCAGGCTAGCTGTGCTGTGGGCCTGTGGAGCTCGAGTAAGTGCTTGCTGAGCTAGCCCACGGCCCCGGACTCTGATCCCCCTGTGTTTGTCCACTGTGTTTACAGACCCTTCAGGCAGGAGAGAAGGGCTCAGCACTCCTCATGAAGGTACATTTATTCTATGATTGCCCTAAACACCTTGCAGGTAGCCTAACTGCATCAGGCACTAGATGGTTGCTCCGGGAGATAATCTGCTTTGGTTGTAACAGACTTTAGTCACAAGTGCATCACAGATGACTTCTGTCCTGCAGCCTCTCTGGATGATTCCACCCTCTGCAGCCCTCCTCATTCAGGTTTGTGAGGGGCTCCCTCTCTTAACCATGGACCAAACAAAGTTTCCGTGAGTGATCCTAGCTCTTGGCCTTTATAAGCAACCTCCCCTTTATACTGCATCCTCCTATATTCTCATCCCAATGCATCTTAATGATATATTTCTGCCTATTTTTGATCTTTATCTTGAATAGAGCATGCTTGGTCAGCACACTAAGAGCTGGTCATATCAGAGGCTGTTGGCATCACAAAGAGCCAGCAGCTGGACCTGTTAACACCTTTAGGCTGGACTTTTAGGCTGCTGATACAAAAAAAAAAAAAAAGACCAGCAAGGGCCAGTATGGTTCCACACATCTATAATCCCAGCACTCAGGAGGGTGAGTGTTGCTGCAAGTTTGAAGCCAGCCTGGGCTATATAGTGAGTTAAAGGTCAGTCTGAAATACATGGTGATACTTTGTCTCAAAAAAAAAAAGGGAGCCAGGGATTTAGCTTAAATGGTTCCCCACCCACCTCGGAAGCACAGGGGCCCAAGTTTGATCCCCCTACTGCAAAAGAAAAAAAAAAAGGTGGCCAGTAGCCAGGCTGGTAAAACTGAAGGCAGGGAGCAGCAACAAATGATGGAGAGTAAGGAAAAGTAGCTAGCAACTAACATTTCTAGTGGCCGAAGAGTTCCCAGGGCCTGCTGGTAGTTGTATGCTCTGAGTAGAAGGTCATAACACTAAGAAACTTGACAAATCCAAGTCTCAAATCTCATATCCCAAGACTATTGACACTGAAAGAGCTACATTATACCAATTCACGATTTCTATACCAGTTGTTCACATGGGGATCTTTCCCTTTAGCAGACCCTGGAAAAGAGACTGGACAATGGTATGCTGGCCCATCCCACATTTTTCTTAAATTTGAATCTTTATTGGTACATTATATATACACATCAGCTAATATCACACACAATATTGAGAATTTGTACCAGTATATGACACAATTTAATTCTCATTTTTCCCATTCCCTCACCTACCCTACAACCTCCCTCCCCTTTATACATGAGTTTTGTTTCCCCTTTTTTTTATTACCATCATATTTTTTCTTCCCCTTGTTACTTATTCCTATAACCCATTTCCTTCCATATTTGATTTCCATCTTAGGGACAGCTAACAATCCACTCTAGCAAGTGACAGCTTTCTGATGCTCAACATGGAGCTCCTCAAGTCTTGGTGCAGTATTCACCCAAACTTCAAAGCTGAGTACTCACAGTATTGGACACAGTGAATAGGTGAATCCCCAGAAAATGTGTCAACCTTATGTTCAGGTGCTTTCCCAGTCCTTTCTTACCCTGCCCTGAACCCCTCTGCTAAAGGTCCTAGAGAGCCAGAAATAATTTAACTTATCAGAAATTGGATAACACTGGGATCTGATCAGTCCCCTAATTGTGACTTCTGGGGAATTGAAAGGAATTCCTGTAGGATTTGAACTAATTGGAAACTGGGCTCTGCTGGTTTGCTCCAAGTGGTTTTTGGCTTGGAAGGTTGTTAGTTCTTTCCTTCCCTTCCCTTGACCCTTCTATTGGATTTCTCTGGACATCAGGCCTAATTTAAATATTTGGATCTGATCTGTTCCACAAATGTGCATCCTGAAGAGTTGAAATATATTTCCATAGGACATGAACTAATGAGGAACTGGATATTGGACCCTCTTGGTTTGTTGCAAATGACTATTGGTTTGGAGAGGTGTTTGTTCTTTTCCTATAGAAGACAGATTTTCTGTGAGGCTGTGGGTTTGAATTTCTCAGATTTCTTGTGTTTACTTCTCCCAGTTGTCTGCTGTGCTGCCATTAACTTCTGTATCTGTGTTTCCACCACTGCACACCCACTTCTTGGATGGGGGCTCCTCTGCTCTAGTTATCATAACTTTCTCCCCATGGGCTGTACCCACCATAGCTGTCTGGGAAAACACAGGTCCTAAGGTAAACAGTGTGATGACTATTTTTGTGACTTGGTCTGGTGTCATTGTAGAAAGAACTATCCTCATTGGACTCACTGCAACCAACCACAGCCTTCGTGCAAGGCTCTGTTTGCTTCCTTAAACCCCTAACTTGTCAGGTAGATTTTGGAGATCTCTGGTATCACAATATGTCATCTCAATTGTTCTGTACTGTGGCTTTCTAAAAGCCATAAGTGAAATAAAGGGCCTGTCCTTTTGGGATTTTGTTGCAGAGCTCTCTTATTCTAGAATTCACCAAAAGGAAGTGGAAAGCCAAGCAAGCCCAGGGTTGTTTTGTTGTTACTGTTCAACTCTGTAAAACTCCACAAGGAGCTAAAGAAGCCATTCCAAAGATCCAGCTGCTAGGTTACCTTTTGGCTAACTGCAGACAGTTTAAGGAAGAAAGTTTAAAGAAACTGATGTTGTTTGGTAATGTGGCTTGGCTTCAATATCAGTTAGGAGACCAGGAAAGGTGGCCAAAAAACCCAAAAAAACAATAATAGCAACAGCAACAAGCAGATTCCTTAGTCATAAATGCAACTTTGAAACTAGATTTGTTCTATAAGAAAGAAACCAAAAGATGTTAAGTTCTTTACGTCCTGGTTTTCACGGCACTCTAACTGGACAAAGCTTTGAAAAAAAGCCTGTTGAGTTTGTGTTACTTTTTCTCACTTGCAGAGGAACTGAACAGTCTAGACCCAATTTTAAACCTGTTCCCTTAAAAAAGAGGCCAAGAATAATGGCCCAATCAATCCTGGGGTCAGTTGAAGGCATAGAGTTCCACAGGATCAGAAAAGTCTGTTTTCCTCTCAGACAGCTTCTCTCTTGCATAGTTGGCTAACAAAGGACCTCCGAGAAACTCCTACCACATCACTAGTTTAAGTGTTCAAACCCTGGCGTTTCATGGGATGCTACCACCACATCCCTCTGCTCTGACTCTACACCTTCTCTCTGCCAGAGAGATCCAGCCCTGCTAGTACCGAGTGGAGTTCCCGACCAACCTAATCCTTAACTCTTTTCTTTTTTCCTTTTGTGGCACCAACACTTATTAGGTGCTCCCTAGTACAGGTGCTGGGACTTGCCCATGGTGCTCTTGATGTACAGAACCCAGACTTTCTGCCAGTACCTCTTGAGCAGGGACACCAGGAAGTTGTCAACCAGGTGATGTTGTACACCAGCTCCTCATCCGTCAACTTTAGATGACCAACAGCCACGGCCGGACACAGTGCCTTCTTGATATGAAACTTGATGGTAGACTTCAGCTTGTTCACTTTGGCCACCATGTTTTCACTGTGGGTCAACAGGGAAGGGAACTTGCCAGCCTTGTGGAGTACAGGGGCCAGGATCCATGGAATCTGCTTGATCAGAGATTCTGAGGCCAGAAAGGCATAGTACTTCTTGGCCATCCTCTTGACTAGTTTCTTATTCTTGTTGAGTTTCTTCAGTGCTCCGGTATCCATGTGGGGGATGTCCATGGCCTTGGCTTCATCCAGTGCTGCTGGTCCCCCAAGACACACATGAAGAACTTGGGGCGAGGTGTGGACTTCAGTCTGATGATGGCCAAGAAGTGCTTTCTTTCTGAGAGTCATAGTTCTTCATGGTGACTTGCAACTCCACAGTCTCCAAAAACTTCCACCACTTGCACTGGCTCCCGTGGAGGACTTGGTGCATTACTTCATACAGGGTGTTGTGGAAGACTTTGCTATTCATGGTTTCTCATGCTTCAATAACTGAAAAAGTCCTAATCCCCAATCTTTACCAAGGAGGTAGCAGAGGGAGGTGGTCACTATCAGGATGCATGTGCCATTCTCTGTGTCAGACTTACATATATAAAGAGAGGTTTGACTGATTCTAAGAGGATCCTGGCTAATTGCTCACTGAATCTAATCGTGTTCTCTTGACTTTGGTCATGTTCAAATACTGCTCTCCCACTGATCTGTAGTGAAGAAGAAATTGAGGCCAGGGGGATCAACCCAAAGGCTGAGTTCTTAGCTGTGACCTTAAACTGGCAGCTGCCACTCAGCTACATGGATAGCAGCACTGTGGTTAGCCCAATGCCCAGGCAATTGCTTCTGTACCACTGGCCCCTTAGAAATAACAAATGCACTTGTGCAACCAAGAGCACTAGAGCAGGTAATGTCCCTAACTTCAGTGAAAGCTGAGGCAGCCCAGATTCATGACAGCTAAAAGCGTGTAAGACTGATGCAGCCTGTGACTTCACACAGCTTCCACTAGACAACTTGGTGTCACACTGGACTAGCATAGAAGAATATAAATTTTCCTCTGGATACTGGAGCCATATTAAGTTATCACTCTTCCTGCAGGGCCACAGGCATATAGATGGGATACCTAGAGTCAGGTGGTTTACCAAGCCACTAATGTGCCTGGCACCCAAATGTTTCACCACATTTTCCTTTTCCTGCCTGAATACCCAGTTCCCTTTTCAGGATAAGATCTCTTGACAAAGTTAGGAACTACTATCTCCATGGTGAAACACATGCTAAGACCTCAAGGGAAGAGGGGCTGTTATTAATGGCCTTTGCTAAAAATACTGATGACCCACCATCCTTTCCCAATCTCTGACAGCATAATGTCCCATGCAGACCTCAGGGTCTGAGAAGCTGAAATGCCTGGGAAAGCTATTCATGAAATCCCAGTACAATTTAGACCAGGTATCCTTTATGAGAGATAGTACCCTACACCTAGAAGACATCTCTGAAATTTCCTGAAGAGGTCTCAATACTAGTAATAAAGCTATCCATCATAATCAATTTATAAACATCAATGGAGGAAAAAATAACCAAAACAGAGAAGAAAATGAGAAAATATGGAAGTAAGATGTAACCCCAGATGTCCAGCTCACCCAAGGCAAATCCAGGAGGCACTGAGGTAGAGGAAATCAAAGCCACCCAGCTAAACTTTCTGAAATGGTATCAGTGGAAACAACAAAGCAGATTAATAAGTCTCTAGGGGAAAAATGGAAATAATTACACAAATAATTAAAGAGATGATCATAATGAAAGACATAGTTAGTGAATCTAGAGTAGATACAGATCAAATATGCAGGAGCCCAAGGGCCAGGGATTTAGCTCAAGTGGTACCGCAACTACCTTGGAAGCACAAGGGCCCAAATTTGATGCCCAGTACCACACACACACACACACACACACACACACACACACACACACACACACACAGAAAGGAGGAGCCTAGGCAAGTGACAGAAACCATAAACACTTAACATAGGAAAGAACTGGATTCCATAAAACAGATTCAAACAGACATCTGGGAGACTAAAAATTCTGCAAAGTATATGTAATGTGTAATCAACCAGTATGAAGACAGAATATCAGGTCTGGAAGACAGGGTTGAAGTTAGCAATTACCAAATGGAAGATTTCTTAATAACAGCAAAAAACCATGAAAAATCAAGAAGAATAACATAGGATTAATTGCAATCAATGAAAAATCAGAAGATAGCACAAAGGACATAAAAAAAATCTTTTCACAGAATAGAAAACTCCGAAGCATGGAAGAAGAATTTTACATACAGATAAGTGAGGGATATAGAAATCCAATTAGCTATTATCAGAGAAAAACTATTCCTAGGCATATAATAGTCAAGATTTAAGAAATTTAACAGAAGAACACAACACTAAAAGTTGTTAGAGGAAAAAAAAAACCCAAATACCCTATAAAGTTAAGCCCATCAGAATCACAGCAGATTTCTCAACACAAATTCTCAAGTCAAGGGGCGTTTTGAGTGAAGTATTTCAAGCCCTAAAAGAAAACAACTTCCAGCTCAGATTCATGCACCCTGCAAAACTATCATTCAAAATTGATGGTGAAATAAGATACTTCCACAACAAAGAACAGGTGAGGAAATTTATAACCACCAACCCAGGCCTCCAAAAAATTCTAAAGGATATTCTAGGAATAAGACAATAATTCTAAGAACCCAAATAGAATTAATCCACCATGTAAGGCAAGAAATTAAATAGAAGGGGAAGGATGGGACTCACCAAGGGGCAAATAATATGTTGACAAGGACAAGTCAATACCTATCAGTTGTAACCATCAATGGGACGATCTCAATTCACCAATAAAAAGAAACAGACAGGCAGAATGGATCAAGAAAAAGGATTCAGGGCTGGGGATTTAGCTCAAGTGGTACCGCACCTACCTTGGAACCACAAGGGCCTGAGTTCAATCCCCAGTACCATA
>PVIC010041926.1:0-16017 GCA_004025085.1 Thryonomys swinderianus | reverse complement strand
ATATATATATATATAGGGGGTGGGGAGGGGGTGAGTGGGCAGGGATGTGGGTAAAAATGAGAATTGACCTGTGTCACATATTGGTACAAATTCCCCAATGTTGTGTGTGATTGTGAGCTGTGTATATGATGTACCAATAAAGTTTACTGAATAATGAAAAAAAACCCCAATTGTTAGCCAAATCGTTCATATCTAGTTTTATTACTTTGATCTCTGAATAACACGGTATTCTACCGTGAATATAATATTATTCACTTTTTCTTAATGGTACCATAATTTAAATAATTTCCTTCTATACATTTCAATAATTTTGTATGTTTCACCATTATAAAATGAACAATTTTGTATAAACATATTCATATGCTTATATTTATTATTGACCCTTACTAGCATTTCCATAAGGAAACAGGATTATGATGTCAGAGAATACACATAATTTAACATTTAGTGAACACTGCCAAACTTTCTGACAGCTTTTTGTCCTCATTTAAGGTCTTAAATTATTTTTTCCATTAAGTTCTTACCTTTTAAGAAAACAATTTCTTTTCATTTAGAAAAACATACTATGGGGGTGCTGGGGATTTAGCTCAGTGGTTTCCATGTCTGCCTTGCAAACTCAAGGTCCCAAATTCAATCACCAGCAACCACATACCACAATGCTGGGCGTGGTAACTCACACCCATAATCCCAGCACTCAGGAGGTAGAGGCAGGAGAATTGCCAAATTTGAGGTTTGCCTGGGCTACATAATGGCCTCAGGACCAGCCTGAAGTACAAAGTGAGACCCCGTCTCAAAAAAAATAGTATAGTGATCAGAAATATAGAAAAGCCAAAATAACAAAGGCAAAATTCTACCATATAAACACTAACACTGCCCTCTTGGTTTTTAATTTCTTTGTAATTTTCCTTGCCAAGGAAGACAAGGAATTGGAATTCTTTCATTTGCGTGCCCTCTCCCCCCATAGCTGAAATCAGAATGGTTATTTTTGTTTTGTTTTATCTTTGAGACAGTAGCTCGCTTTGTAGTTCTTGAATTCACAGCAATTCTCCTGCCTCTGCCTCCCAAGTGCTGGGATTATAGGCCTGAGCTACCACGCCTGGCCAGAATGGTTATTTCTATGTGCTTGCTTTGGCAGCATATATACTAAAACTGGAACTGGTTTTTTTTTTTTTTGAGACAGGGTCTCGTTTTGTAGTTCAGGCTGGCCCTGAGCTCACTATGTAGCCCAGGCAAGCCTGTAACTCAGCAATCCTCCTGCCTCTGCCTCCTGAGTGCTGGGATTAGAGGCGTGAGCCACCACACCTGGCACTGTGGTTTGTGGTATTGATTGCTGGTAGGCATGAGTCACCACCTTCTGCAATGTGGTATGTGATTACCGGGGATCAAACTTGGGACCCTGCACTTGCCAGGCAGATGGCAGAAACACTGAGCTAAATCCTCAGGCTCCTGGAACTGGTTATTTTTAATACTGTAACCATAGCTTTGAATACAAATTTCTGATTTGATTTAAACTTACCACATAAATAATGAAAGAAATTAACTTTTATTTCTTTAAGTAATAGTTGATTAATCTAAATAACTAATGCCCTATTATGGTTTAATCTAAAATGACTCCCAGCCAGGGGTGGGTATATGTGTATATACATACATACATACATACATATATATATATATGTAATTGTATATACATATATATACATAACACACACACGTAATTGTAATTCCCACTCTTGGGAAGCTAAGGCAAGAGGGTTGCCACAAGGTTGAGGCCAGCCTGGGCTACAGTATGTTCAACTCCAGCCTGAACAACGTAGTGAGATCTTGTCTCAGAAGTCAGTAAAATAAAATGGATCCAGAAGCCTCACGTGTTTGGCAAGTGATTGGATTATATGGTGGTGTAGCTGCCTTGCTCTGGGGGGAGGGGGCAGGTCTGGTCTGAGGAGACAGTAACAGGGGACAGGGCCCAAAAGGGTTTATCTCTCTCCCCAGTTCCTCCTTTCACTCTCTAACTTCCAGAATGCCATGACATGGAGCAACTTTCCTCCATTCAGACCTCTCTACCATGCCACCAACTATGCAAGGACTAAAGCTATTCAATTGTGAGCCAAAACACACCTCTCCTTCATAGCAGCTCTCATGCACTGTGACCCAGAGACCAGGAAAGCAACTAAGGCATGGCCCAGAGGAGGTGAGCATCTTAAAAGGCACTGTAATAATCACCATAGTCAGAACATCTGAACATTTTAAAAGCACTCGATTCCAATCAAAGGAAGACATGGATTGTAAAATTTTAGCATATTTTAAAAAGATATACAATAACAAATATCTATTTAATATTAAATGTTGGCATTACTGTTTAATGCATTTATCATTGTAACAGGCTCAGTTTTTTATCCATAGAAGTACTACTATGAAAAGATACCATCTAAAAACAAACTGCTGTGTCAGGTGTGGAGGCTTATGCCTATAACCTGGCACTCAGGAGGCAGAGGCAGGAGGATCACGAGGCATTCAAAGGCCTGCCTGGGTTATATAGTCAGTTCAGGACAAACCTGAACTACAAAGTAAGACCTTACCTCAAAAAAACAAACAAACAAACAAAAAACCTATTAAGTCATTTCCTCCACAATTATATCTATAAATAATGACTGCGTTGCAAAGGTCCTCCCTGAAGATTTTAGGCTTTTTACTTAACTTTGCTCAAACTTCAATATCCCTGGGCCTCCACAGATCAGAGTGGAAACAATTACTTTTATACAAACCATTTATATGTATGATTTAGATGTTGAAAAGGGAAAAAGAATGAGCTTTTATAATCTACAGACTACTATTACATGCCCATGGAAACATACCTGTTCTTCACTTTCTATCTTATCACTCACATCCTTCGTGCCCTCACCCTCTCCGATTCCACCTCCCTCATAGGCATGGAATTCAGTTGCTCCCTCTCCTGATGAATCTTCCATAAATTCTTTGGGCAAACAAAATCCCTTGGGAAAAAAATGGAGTCAAGAGTTAGGCACAAATGCAATTTTAAAAAGTAGTTACAGTCCTGTCACAAGAAAATAAAAATAAAACAAAGGCATAGTATTTTTTGAGTTATGTTAACCTGCGCAAATACAGAACTCAGATATTCTGTTCCTCCTGGGTGATAACAGCTATTAGGCAGCTGACCTCTATGGTAGGGCAACTCATCACTCTACCACTATGAAATATGAATGAAACACACGAAAAGGGAAAAAAACTGAAGACCAAGTCACTGAATCAGGGCAGATGGGGTTTAGAGAAAGGAATACAGTCAGACCTGCTCACAAGTGTGAGAGGCTAATGAAACTGTTCCATATTCAAAATAGTCAGAAAAGACAACCTTAAAAAAGAAAAGAAAAACTACCTGTGGGACAAAAGTAACAGAAAAAGGAGTATAAGAAAGTTAAAATACTTTCAATCAAAAAGAAAAAAATAATATTATCAGAATTGTCAATCTAAGGATGAAAATGTACTAAAAAAATAAGCTGCCTGGGCCAGAGATTTAGCTAAGTGGTTCCGGTGCCTGCCTGGCAAGCACAAGGTCCCAAATTTGAAGCCCAGTAACCACATACAATACCAGGCATGGTGACTCACATCCACTAGCAATCAGTACCACATACCACAATGCTGGGCATGGTGGCTTACGCCTATAATTCCAGCACTCGGGAGGCAGAGGCAAGAGGATTGCTGTTGAGTTAGAGGCCTGTCTGTGCTACACAGTGAGCTCAGGGCCAGCCTGAACTACAAAGTGAGACCCTGTTTCAAAGAAAAAAAAAAATTGCCAATTAATAAGTATTAACCCAAGTTAAAAAGCAAACCCTGACTTCATTATACAGAAATGGCTTTCTGTGGATTAATTGCTTTGATTATAACTTACATCTATTATTGAAGCCCTATGTCTAACCTACTTACAAGTTCCCTTAGCACTACTCAATAAGTTTATGTATTAAATTTGGACAGTTAAAAAAAAAAAAAACCTAATAAAAACACCCCTTACTTTGAGTGTATGTATTTTCAGAAAGCTGACTGGAAAATTCACCTTATTTAATTCATTCATTTTTTTCCACTGAGCTACCTTATAAGAAGCACATTTGGGGGCTGGAGATTTAGCTCAGTGGTACAGCACTTGCCTGGCAAACACAAGGTCCTGAGTTTGATTTCCTCCCCCTGGGAGGGGTGTGGGAGACGTATAGAAGAACCACATTTGGCTATAGGCAGAAGAGAGGCAAATGGCCTTCTCAGGGCACATCACTGAAGTAACTCTTTGGGACAACTTCTGCGCCCTCCATATATATCAGAACTACTCCCATGCTCAGATGCCCACCCAGCACTCAGGCCCGAGGAGCCAAGTTATTCCAGAGCCTGCAGATGACAGCAACTGTGGAAATGGACAAACACGCTCGACTAGATATCAATGTCTTCTTGTCTTGTCTCTGGTGTACTGACTGGCTTGTACAACTCAACAGATACAGACGTGCGCATAAGGCACCAAGCTTGCCTCTTCATTTTTTAACTCTTTTGCAGTATTTCAGACTAGGCTAAGAATTTCTAAGGGTTTACAAGAAGCCTAGATCCCATCCTCAGTTTGTATATTCATTGTCTTCCACATGCAAATTTCTACAAACCGACCTCAGAATCTCATTTGTATTATACTTACTCAGAAAAAAGTATACCAGGAGTGACTTCTATCACCTGCAAGCAGCCCAACTGCCACCAGACACAGGCCAGCTGCCCCGTGGGACATCCATCCACTCCAAGTGATTCTGGCCTACCCACCACTGAACTCAGACCAGAAGCCTCTTGAGCTCCATTCCTGTTTGCACGAGTCTGGGTAAGTGCCACTTAGGGTATGCAGTGATTTACAGTGTTCGCCAGCACAAAAGATATGAAAAATTATCTCAGAATACTAAAGAAAAAACAAACTTTATAACCTCATTTCATCTCACAAATGCTAGCAAACACAAAGAAATCTTATTTACATATGAAGAAAATGAGTTCTGGAGAAGTTATGTTATGAACTTGGAGTCCAAGCATTGGACACCCCT
Source organism: Thryonomys swinderianus (assembly GCA_004025085.1). NCBI lineage: Eukaryota > Metazoa > Chordata > Mammalia > Rodentia > Thryonomyidae > Thryonomys > Thryonomys swinderianus. The sequence goes on along the minus strand of PVIC010041926.1, from coordinate 10,945 downwards.
ATGACAGGATCTGCCACCCCATGCTGTATCGTTTAAAGTTCATTGTTACAAGGGCAAGTCTATAATCTCTACATCCTTAGTGTTTCTCACAGTACCGAGTACATGGCTGAATGAATTACTGGCTTGCATACTAAAAATCTCATCCCAAGAGATACCTTTTTATTTACTCATAATAAAATACAAATAGCTTGAGGAAAATAGCCGTAAGGCTTATTCTACAAGTCAAGGTCAAGAAGTTCAAAATGGAGGCAAGGGGTGAAGGCTGTGTTGGCAGAAAGCAATGGCTTTTAGTTAATATCTATAGTCAAGGGATTTGGTGGGGGCGGTCTGCAAGTTTTGAGACTTTACTGAAAATAGCACAAACAAACAAATGCCCAAGAAAGCCCTAAAAAACATACAGTGTGAGTGAATCACCTATTTGTGACAGTCCAAAATATCCATCAAATCCAACACCAAGGGATCACTGCTGTTTGTGTGAACAGTCCTTACCTTTTGGGCAAGCTCCGTAAAGACCTGGGCAAGCACAGAAAGCAGCTTTGCAGTGCTCCGGTGAGTTGCCAATGACATGGTCAAGAAGAAGAGGACAAAGTCTGAGAAGCTGCCAAGCATGGGCATCAGGCGCACCAAGATGCAGCAGAACTGGCTGAAGAGCTGGGACGAAACAAGCCAAAAGACTGTTGACAATGCTATTCTCTGGGGCAGTAAATACTGTTCTAGAACTAGTGGCAATGGCTGTTTAACTTTATATATAAACTCTCATAAAAGTACACTTAAAAGCTTAGTTACTTTAGCCTGTTTATAGTGCTTTTAATAAAATATAAAGAAATTCTGCTAGGAAATCAAAGTTGGAATTAAAGCCAGGCTAAGAATAACAGAGTGAATGTCTTACAGAGTAAGTGACCACTCTGGACTGAATGCAGACACTGTAACTTATTTTGCTGGCTTACTGTGAAGGAAAATGGGGTTTTCAGAGAATGCCTATTAAGCCTCCCAGATAGCAGCAACATCCCCCAATAATATCAAATATCTGAGAGTTCATAACTGGAATATGAAAATAACTGGGATAGAAAATAATTGGAAAGGTTATTTATGAAATAACATAAAATCCACAACTGGGATATAAAATAATTACCATTCTGCATTATTTATTTTGCACCTAAGCAACTCATAATTATAATCCTTTGGAAACACTAAGTTTTTCTGGTGAGTTGCCAAGAAACTGTAAGCTTGTCAATGTTTACATTTATAAACAGGCAAAATCCTTAGGGACTCAAAGGCCTGCCTTTGGGACTCTCCATATAGTGAGAGACGAGAACCACTCTGCCTTCGCTTAGTTGATTCTCAAAAGCAACAAGCTTGTAAACAGCAGCTGATTACCATATGCTTTGATGCCACACCATCTTCTCCATATGATTTTATTCTCTCCAATAGCTCAGAGATGGTAGAAATTATTTTCTGCACATGCAAAGTGCTCACATCAGCCCAGAAGTCATCTTCTAAGAGTTTTGTTAGATGTCCTGGTTGCAGTCTCTCAAAGCCTGCTCCTGCTTTCATTCACAAAATATAGCATGATGAGCAATAAAAAATAACCCTTTCCATCTCTCTTCATGCATAGTCATCTATTCCTAACATCTATCCTTACTTTGGTACAGAAATAAATCATGAAGAAATAAACCAACTACAAAATCACTTCCTGTTTGATTTTAAACATACCCTCCTCTTCTTGTGGTCTTTTTTGACCAGTGCTCTCCTCTGCTTTTTTACTCTTTCTTTCTGTTAAGTTCTGGATGGCACAAAGAATGGCCCGGATGGCAGTTTCCATTTGCTCTGAGAAATCTTCCACAAAGCTTTCATCCAACAGTTGGTTTCCTGATAAGAAATGCGGTACAAAACATACAGAAAACACCAATCACTTGCTTTGGTGCCTCTGGAAATCATTAACAATACTCGTGTTATTTTAACAACTGTAAGCACTGTTTAGTAGGCCAGCTGAGCTCAGCTGGATGCAAAACTGTTTAACACATAGCTCCTGTTTATCATTCTCTACTTAACAATTTGTAAAAAGAGTGTTCCTCAAATAAAAATAATTTAAGATGGTGTGTCTAATGTAGTCCACGTATCAGCCCCAAGCTTTCTAGCCTAAGAGAAAACTGGTGCACATAGTGAGTCTATGCTGTCTTTTACACATGTACTACTCACTAAGTAGGTAAAATAAAGACCATCCAAGACAAGACATTCAAATAAAAGAGTGAAGGGTTGAGCTGTGGGTTCTAAACCGCTTCCTTGCCACTGAATCCCAGCAAGGTACAGCAAGACCAAACACAATTGAGACTTATGTGTACAAGACATCAATTCTATGATTAGGCTATCAATTCTATGATAGGCTTTCACTTATGAAAGGTCCTTACCAATCTGGCTGTTTGCCGTGAGTAGATGTGTTTTCCAGGTAGTAAAGTCCTTCACAGCTTTATCGATTTCCCCTTTCACATAGTCTAGGCTTTCAACTAATGCAATTTGTGGGTCGGTTTGTTCAACCTCCATTCCTGGAACAATGAATAAGGACTCTAGACCTTGCAAATGAGCTGACACCAGGGACAGGCAACGGAGCCCAGAAGAGCAAACTTCAAAATCTTTCCTGCAAAAGAAATGCCACAATGTTGAAAGGAAGGGATACTACACATTAACACACATACATATGGCCCTCCAACTATTGCACTGTGTACAGAGTGAAACTGATACCTGAATTGTTTATTCCAAGATATTTGACACAAAGCGCCATGCAGGTTCCACTGAACAGCAAAGGACCAAAGCACAATATTTTCACAACTTTATCTGAGAATTAGATATTAAATGAGTACTCAAGCACACAGAGAATAAATCCAGAGACACTCACCATGAATGAAATAGAGTTTCACAAGACTGCTGCCTAATTTTGTCAACATCAGCTTTCACTGTTTTAATGGTTTTCAACATCTCAGTTATCCTCGAGGTTGACTCTTGCCAAAGCTGGTCCTGCTTACGCATCCGGCAACCAGATGGCAGTTGAATTCCAGGTACTGGGGATGGGTACCCCATGTCAAAGGGAACTGGCTCTGCTGTAGATACCTGTCCCTTGGTGAGTTCCAGGCTTTCCAGGTGTGGGGCAGAGGGCTGACTCTGTACTGGAGCTTGATCATGGCCTGCAGACAGTCCTGCACTGGGACAGCACTGGAAGAACCAGGAAAGCTGCTCAAGCAGGATCTGGCTCTGCATGGCCAGGTGCTGTACCCGCTCTGTCCACTGCTGCACCCTGTCCTGAGGTGGGAAGGCCACAGGGTAGACGACGGGCTCTGTCAGCCTGCTGTGGATCTCCCGCACACAGCTGAGAAGGTTCCTATGCAGAGAAACCCATTGGACAACACAATGACATCTTCAACCATGTCACCATGTTGTTTTTAACAATAAATTCTTTGTAGTTTCTGCAAAAGCATGGGCTTTTCCATGCAATTAAGGCTGAGGTTATAGCTTAGTAGAGTGCTTGACTGGCATGTATGAAGCACCAGGCTGATCCCCAGCACCACAACCCCCACAAAAGCAATCCTCCAAAATATAAGAAAATAGCAAAGTAGTCTGTTCCTTCACTCTTTCAAGTATCAAAACCCCTGTCTCATCATCTGACCTTAATAGTCCAGAGAATCACTGCTGCAGTGATTTCAAGTACCCCTAGTAATGTCTGTACTTTACTAAATAATCCCTAATGAACAAAGCAGAAATCAGGGGAAGCCAAAGTAAACAGTCTGGAAATACTATCACTCAGCCCAGAATCCATTAAGTGAAATGATGACAGCCTTTCTGTTTTCACCATGGATTTGTGTACAGCTCAGTAAATTGCCAGCCAATGATTCCAAAAGACAGAGAAGCAGACTCAAATCCAGTATGTGCCAGAGACCAGAACACCTGATAGAATGGACACTACCTCTTAGGTCATAACAATATTTTTTCTTTTGAGAGAAGATCTCACTTTGTAGTTCAGGCTGGCCTAGAACTCACTATGTAGCTGTGTAGCCCAGGCTAGCCTCGAACTCTGGACAATCCTCCTGTCTCTGACTCCTGAGTGCTGGGATCACAGGTGAGAGCAACACTGAGCACTGGTGTATGTGGCACTAAGTACTTTGTACTGGCTGGGCAGACACCAGAAACCCTGAGCTAAATAAATTGCCAGCCCCAGTCACAGCACTTTTCAGCTTGCTTCTAGACAACCCATGATCGTATCTACTATCTATCATTCCCTAGGTTTCATCTCTCCAGAGATATGGCCACATCATGAAGGAGCAGAGAAGTCAGACACATCATCAAAACCAAGTAGCACGCCAGGCATGTATGCTATAGGTGGTGTATGTCTGTAATCCCAGGACTTTAGGAGAATGAGGTAGGAAGATCACAAGTCTGAGCCCAGCATGTGAAACCTTGTCTTAAAAAAAAAAAAGGGTGGGGATGTTGTTTACTGCAAAAATCCTGGGTTCAATCTTCAGTACCACCAAGAAAACTGAAAACATCCAAACAACAGAGATAAGAGAAACTCCTACTACCTCTTGGGGCCTTCAATGTATTTCACAGTTCTATCTATGGACAGCAGGTTCTAGTCTCTCACCGTGTGCAGCAAGTCTGAGATGATCTAAACAATACCTGCTGATTTACACGACCAACTTAACACATCAGCTGATACCTGAGGAGGATCCACTGCTCAGTCAGTGCTGTCAGGGAGCGTCGCTGCTGGATGAGTATCTTCATCAAATGTGCCGAGAACCCTTTACACCTCTCAATATTCCCCATGCCCATCTCCTGGCAGACAGAGAAAAAAACGTGTTGCAGATGCTGATCACCCATGGAGACTCAACTGGGAAGTGTTTCATGGGACACTGCAGGGTAGAGACCCTTGCTTTTCAATAAGCTGTGGTCACACATTCATCTGTTTTGAGCGTGGTTCTCCGGTTATGCTTCCACACATAACTGAAAATCCTTTAGTAGGAACTAGGTTTCACATCAAAAAAAATAGATACTTACAAATGGTCTTAGTTCCCAAAGGCTATAGGTTCAGATGACATTTTTAGTACAAAGGTTTTCTTACGTAATTTTCCTTACAAGGATCTACTAAGTGTATATGAACAGAAGTTATGAGAAGCTTTATGATTTACCACAAATTTACATTGATTTATTGTATTTTGACCTTAATGATATCCTATAAAAAGTGAAGTCACTTCCACTAATGGGCTGTTATCCTTGACAGTGTCTGAAAATGCCACCCAAGGACATATTAAATTGGAGCTTTCACTGGGGCCCTGCAAATTCTACATTCATATTATCATTCTACCTTGGCAGGAGTTGCTAGGGTTGCATTAAGCCTGGTGTATCGTGCAAGTGAGCGATAAAAGTATTTCTGGCACCCATCCCACGAAGATGCAATTTCTCCAAGCAGCCTGGAAAGAAATCAACAATGAATTATTTTATTTTTTTATTTATTTATTTTTTAATGAATTATTTTATTAAAACCACAATTTCCTAAAGACTCAGAGATTGGCATATCTGGTCACAATCGAAAGTCAACATTCTAAACAGATTTATTTGTACAAGGATTTGTTGAATCAGGCATTCATTCCTTTATTCAAGAGAGGCTTGGTGTACTGAGCATTGCAAGTATCCTGAGAAGCAAATGATGACAGTATGGTTTAATTAAGTCTCTAAAACTTCTGACAGGGGAAGTTACAAGTCATGAACTCTGATGCTTACCAGAATTATGATGAAAATATAAATCATTAAGAGACTGATACATGGTATCAGCTGACCAATGTGAGAGAAGTCACAGGGCTCCTTGAGAGCTAAAGATAATTGGAGACTATGTCCTGTCAACAGGAGAGACATGACTAGGCAACGGCAAACTGCTGACCAACTAGAACCATAAACCACTTTACAAGTTATCCTGAAAAAATCAAAAGTCCAGGATGCTCGTGTAAAATGTTCTCCTTTTATAATGCTATATGGTTCAAATTCAAAGCCCTCTGAAGACACTGAGCAAACAGAACACATGCAAAGTATCTACAACAACTTCTGTATGGATATTAATATAAAAATAACTGCCTCAAGTCTTTAGGTGGAAATAAAAGATACAACAGATGCAATAAAAAAATGAGACCAAAGTCAAATGTGCTGGTGCATGCCTATCTTTCCTGCACTTGGGAGGCTCAGGCAAAAGGGTCACTGTGTGTTGGGGCAGCCTTGGCCATCTAGTGAGCTCAAGGCCAGCCTTAGCTATATTAATTAAGGCCTATCTCAAGAAAACAAAACAAAAAAACAAAAGTGGCCCATCTTTCAGTCTTCCACAAGTACATTCCAATCAAGTGAGCAAATCTCACAAAAGCCAAAGGACCAGAAAAAGAACACCAGATAAGAATGTTGTTCAGTGGGAAAGCACAGGCTTAATAGGCCCTGGAGTCAGTCTCCAGCACTGCAAAAACAAAAAGGTCAAGAATAGATAAAGTGGGGCCAGAGGGTTATCTCAGTGGTTCCAGCGCCTGCCTCGCAAGCGCAAGGTCCTGAGTTCGATCCCCGGTAACCACATATAATGCTGGGCATGGAGACACGCCCACCAACAATCAACACTGCATACCACAATGCCAGATGTGGTGGCTCACGCCTGTAATCCCAGCACTCGGGAGGCAGAGACAGGAGGATTGCTGAGTTCGCGGCGGCTTGCCTGGGCACCATAGTGAGCTCAGGGCCAGCCTGAACTACAAAGCGAGAACATGTCTCAAAAAAAAAAAAAAAAAGAATAGATAAGGTGAATACAGAAGGACCACTGAAAAAAAAAAGAAGAAGAAAACTAATACTTTCTGAATGTTCCCCAGGTGCTAAAGCCCAAGCCAGGCCCTTTTGTAAATGCTGTCTTCTTAATCTTTACAGCCCTGCTGGAGAGGCAGTGTCGTTCTCCTTTTGGCAAGTGAGGACATGGAGGCTTAAGTGATTTCCTCCATTTGTAACTGGGGGAAAAAAAAATAACAAAAAACAAACCCAGAATCAGTCTCTTGAGTGCCAGTGACAATGGACAGTGCTCTTCGGAGATCTAACGGGTGAAGATGAAGCAATTCTTGCGGATTTTTTGAACGGGCCCAGGTGAGACCTTTGCGGTATGACAAACCTAGGAAAACAGCATTCATTTAAGCAAAGAAACTCAGGAAGAAAGGATGCATCATTTTTACCCTACCACTCAGAGCAAAGTCCTGTGAACCCCAACAGTCAGAAGCTTATTGAAACACAAACCCTCAGGGACAAGATAAGCACCTACTCTTCAGTAAGATTCCCCAGGAGACTGACTCATGCTTAGCAAAGCTGGAGAATTCCATTCTTTCTTCTATACTGAAAGAGTGGGTGCCACACAACAACACATGGTGATATAAAATATAGTAACTCTAAGAAACCCCACTACAAAACTAAGTATCTGAGAATTCAAAGTTCATCATAGCATTGCTCTGCCTATGAGGACTCTTAGAATGACATTTCAGGGTGACAGATTTAGCTCATTGGTTCTAGCACCTACCTAGCAAGTGCAAGGTCCCTGGTTTGATCCCCAGTAACCACATACAACAATACTGAGCATGGTGACTCACACCCACCAGCAATCAGTATCACATATCACAATACTAAATGTGGTGGCTCACGCTTGTAATCCCAGCACTTAGGAGGCAGAGGCAGGTTTGCTGAGTTCCAAGCTTGCCTGGGCTACACAATGAGTTCAGGACCAGCCTGAACTACAAAGTGAGAGCCCCATCTCAAAAAAAAAAACAACAAAAAAAACACAACATTTCAAAACCTTGCCTGCCACTATTTTCCACTGTCTCTTGAATTTCCCCCTAAATTACCCATTGTTGTGCCCCCTCATCCAAAAGCTGATGATTACATTTCATGGTGTTTTAGGTAAACACCTTACCAGTTTTTGCCAGGTGTTTAAAGAGGTCTGATAAAGCTCGCTGTTTCTGCATGAGAATGTGCTTGGCTTCTGACCGCTGCTTCTCTTTCTCTACAGATGGGTCCACCTTTAGGCTCTGCAACTCACCTACTGAGGAAATCACCTCACCTGAGGGGAAAACATGAATATCCCAGAGGGTTATCAAGTGTCCACGTTACTCAATACCTAACATTTTTATATCAGTGAAGACCAGGTACCATTTGTCTCTGTACTGAATATAGGTATTGAATAGTCCATAACATTTCATTGATGTCCAATATGTACTTAAACTAAACCGGTCAAACTATATGGAAACAGAAAAATAAGAGTACATAGGATTTCAGATCTGCTCATAATAACCTCTCCAAAATGATGCTTTAAAATTTACGGCTTTTATGATCAAGGAAAAAAACAAAAAACAAAAAAAAATCACAACAACCACAACAAAAAATCACTTAACTGAACACCAACAATGAGATGTGTATTTTATTAGAAATTTTAATCACCTGATGGAAATTTTTGGTAAATACCATATGCATTAAGTTTCTACTCTGTACCTAATCTGTAGTAAATGCTCTTTAAATCTATAAAACCTCAGAAGCACTTAACAGTATTGCCATTTTAAACACTTTAAAGAAAGGCTCATAGTTCTAATCACTTCTAAAGGGCATTCAGCTCTACGTGGATGAATTAGAATTTCAATACCGGCCTACTCAACTTCAAAGCTCAAATTCTTCCCTAGCACCATGCTGCCTTTCTGAATATTATGTGTTCTACTTCCTTGCCACAGACAGTGTTATGGCTAGAATGTGCCACCTCCACAAAATTCCTATTAAAGTCCTGCCCCTGCCCAATATGACTACATTTAGAGACAGAATTTTCAAGGAGGTAATTAAAACTTGTTAAGCGAGAATGTGCCCTAACTCAATAACTAGTCCTTAAGAAATTAGAACACACAATACAATATACAGAGGAAGGTAGCCATCTGCAAGTTAAGGAGGGAGGCCATAGAAGTAGCCACCCCTACTGGTAATGGTGATATTGGACTTCAGTTTCTTAAACTGTGACACAATAAATTTCTGTTGCTTAAGCTGTTGTCCTGTTAGACAGCCCTAGCAGACAACTCATCACCAGAGAAGGACAAGTACATTGCACTCCTCATGCTGCCATCAAAGGACAGTCAACAAAACAGGCTCTGTACAAATAGCGTGTCTCCTTCCAGGAGATGGATGTGGATGTGTACTCTGTATATCTTCATCCTTGGGCTCAGGGACAGGTCATCTTAAGCAATGGACACTACACTATTAGCCTATTTAAAGTGCAAAAATCAAAAGCTCCCTGACCTCATATAGTGATTTCATTAAAAGCAGGCCAGCCTCATTGTGACATCACACTGGGAGGTATGGGTGGGACAGGGATAAAGTGGGTGGTAAAATGCTGCACCAAATGACCTATTATGATATGGACCCTTATTATACCATAAAATTCATCTTGGCTCTCATCTTCACTCATCACTGTGAGGAAAGCTAGCCAAGGAAATGAGTTTGCTGTGTCTCTTTGCTAGGAAGAAAGATGACTGTCAGTGAATCTTCCTTCTAGTCAAGGTAGACAAATGAGCAGGACACAGTCTAGACTCAGAAATGTACCTCTGTGACCCTTTGCTCATGCTGCTGGCTGATAAGAACTGGAACAGGGTAGGTTACTAGAGAAAACGTCCTGGTTGGCAATAGGCGTGTGCTACAAATAGGAGGATCTCTTCAGCCAACTCAAGACCACCATGGAGAGTTGTAGCAAAACTATGAAGACAGTCTGTGTTCTCAGGGGGTTCCTGTGTTTGGGCTCTGCTGTTGTTTAGCCCGTGTCCTTATTCAATTAACTAACACTACGAGAGATGTAAAATAGGACACAGCAGCCCTCCTGGGTCACTGGGGAAAAGAGAACAAGTGCCACCCACCGGTGAACTCATCGAGGCCCTCCACTAGGTGAGGCAAAGGGCTTTCCTTCATGAATGAAAGGCACAGCTTCCTCATTCGTTTCGTGAACTTTGGCAAACGACAAAGAAACTCCCCTTCCATGGAGAAAGGAGTAGCACTTGGGCACTGCTCTGGAATTATAACCTATGAGACAGAGGACAGGTTAGTTTAAAACTGGTATCAATAATTTTAACCTCCATGAGTGTTAAATTTAAGTACTATGTATATAAGACCATAAATCAGTATAAAATTATCACCACCTTGGAAGTCTCATAACAAATGTAGCATGACAGTTCATGTGGGCATATGTTATCACTGCTTAGAAAACTGTTTTAGTGCTTTATAAGAGGTCACTTAACAGCAGCCTCCCTCCCAAACTAAAGCTTCCTTTCCTAATCACAAAGATTCTGGCTCTAACCTATGAACACAGCAGAACAAATAATGAAACTCCTGCCCCTGAGGTGCTCAAGCCATACTGCTTCATAAATGGACAGTAAGGCAAAAATCCACTATCTCCCCTCCAATTCCTCATTAATTATTCAAATGTTAAGAATTTAGGTATTAGATGAAGGGAAGAGCTTTCATATGTTGGAGTATATTTCCATTATTTGTCTTCCTGAAGAATCCCTGAAACTGATGTTACTGTTATTAGCAAATCACCATTTTTAACTAGAACAACAGATACATTAGCTTGGTGAATGCAATAGAATGAAATCTTGCAGTCATGGTGGCACGCAGTCAATTATGGCTACATACTGTTTCTACAATACTTTTTGGACTAGTAAAATATCAAAATGACTCAGTGGCCTTTTTTACTAACTTCATGAACCCCAAGGTTAAAGGTCAGGTAAGAAGCCAAAATGATTACTCTCCTGAAGAATGCTTCCTATATAGGGGGTGGGGAGGTGTGAGTGGGTGGGGATATGGGTAAAAATGAGAATTGACTGTGTCATATATTGGTACAAATTCCCCAATGTTATTTGTGATTGTGAGA